>OVAO01000441.1:0-21350 GCA_900406285.1 Biscutella auriculata | reverse complement strand
CTTAGATCCCTCAGGTGTATCCAAGGTTCTTCGCCCCCTTGGTGGTCCTTTCGTTCCCCCCTTCATTTCGCATCATTTCCGCTCTCCATCGTTACCCATCGCTCACGCTACCACCTCACCGTTGTCGTCCATCACCATTCGACTATCGCCGGTTCTGTCTCGATCCTTTCTCTCCTTTTAGTGCGAGGAAATCTTCAAGATACTCCTTCTACGGCCCGGCGAGGCCGTACCGTACGTACCCGACGACCTCCTTCGACAACCCCCGAGCAGATCTCGCGTTTTCCTTAGTTTCTCACAATCGATCTTCATCTTTTGACATCAGAGAGAGCGTTACCAAAAGGCGTCAACTTTGGATTGGTTTCGGTCGACAGAAATCTCTTTGCTTTCGTCCGTATGCCCGGTGCTGCCGTACCAGACGACTCCGCGTCAAAACCATCGACCAACTCTTTCCCTTCACTTTATCTCTCTCGACTGTTCTTGCTCTTTTGAAGGTTTGGGCAGGGAATAACGTATTTCTCATCGTTTGAACGCAGGGTTTAAGAGGTGTGGACTTGAGGCCGCCTCCACCGTAGTCGGCCGTCGACGAGTCCGTCTCCAAGGGCATTCTCGCGTGCGTACGCGTGTATCACCCACACCATGGATTCAGCCCCAAAATTATGCTCGGGGCATTCCACCAAGGTCTCCGACAAGATTTATAAAATGATGCTCCACACGGTTAGTGGTGGAAGCTTTTCTCCAAACATTTTGACGATGGAGCCACCTTGATAGAGCGTTCGGGCCAAAGTCACGCTTCTTATGGAGGGGACTGACCGATCAATTTCGGCAAGTGTGGGAACCAAATACTCCACCTTCAAAGCCGAGTTGAAATCTCTCAGTGACAAACTTGACAAAGTGCTCAATTCTCAACAAGCTCATGTAAACGTGTTCGGTGTACATGAGGAGAACGACCTTGTAGACTTCCAAACCGAGGAAGTCCATTATGTTGGCAATCAAGGGTATACCCGCAACAACTATCAATACAACCCCAACCGCAACCCGCTCCTCTCTTACCGTAACAACGTCGCAAACCCCCAAGATCAAGTATATCCTCAACAACAAAAAGCTTCAAAAATCAACCACAACGAAACAACTACAATCAACAAGGTCAACAACGACCTCTATTCCAACCAAGCAATCCACCGGGTTAAAACTCTTTTCAATCCGGGCAATCCTCAAATGATCAAACAATTTCGATGTTGAAGCAACTACTAGAGGGTCAAACCAAAACGCCCATATATTTTGGCAATTTCAAGAAGGAGATCCATTCCAAAGTGGATCACATGTACTCCAACTTGAGTTCAATGTTTGACACCTTATCCTCTCATGTCAAGACATTGGATAACGAAGTTCCTCAAGTCGCCTCCTCTTCAACGCGACAACCGGGCACTCTTCCGGGTAAAGGCGTCTCTCCCTCTCACGAGTTCGTCAACGTAATATCTTTTAGTGTTTTCATCGAGGACAATGAGGACTTAGAGGAAGGGGTGGTTCTTCCCAATGAAGAGACAAAAACTAATGCCATTAGAACCATCAAGGAAGAGTTGGAACTCTACAAACTGAACATGCCTTTCCCGGGTCGTTTTAAGGAAAATGTAAGAGAGGAATTCATTGGAAGCTTAAGGATCGTGGAAGAACACATGCCCCTAAGTAGCTGCTCTCTTGGCAAGCTCAACGGTCCCTCAAAACGTCAAAGACCGACTAAATCAACAACACAAAACCATTGATGAACAGAAAATGACCTTGCTACCGGAGATATATGCCGCCGACAATCAACAACTTAACGATCCAACAACGCACGCGGATGCAGGGAGTTTCACAATCCATTGCATCAATGTTATGTCGTTGTCTATTGTGATCTTGGCGCATCTATCAATGTTATGCCATTGTCTATTGTTAACCGTCTTGGTTACTCTTCCTTTGCCCCGTGTAGGATCAATCTTTTCCTAGCCGACACGTCGATGAGACAGCCCGAAGGAAAGCTCGTCAACCTCCCGCTCATGCTTAGAGGAATCAAGGTTCCAACCGATTTTGTGGTATTGAATACTGAGTGGAATGGTATTGAACAGTTAGTACTAGGTAGACCATTTTTGGCCGCTACGGGAGCATAAATTAGTATGAAACACGACACTATCACACTTGACATCAAAGATCACAATCTTCAAGTATGCAAGCCAAGAGCTTAATCTAGTAAAGAGGAAAACGAAGTCAAGGTATTGTGCTAAGTGATGAGGAGCATGCACCCGAATTGCAACGATTTGGAGAATTGGAAGTCGAGGAGGTACTGGAAGGCATTCTGGTACAAGAAAGAAAAATGGAACTTGGAAGATATAAGATTGATATTGGGATAATGGGATTCGAGTACACAGGCGTGTTGTGCGATTCAAGGCTTGTGGTAAATGCTATAATGGTTCCCCTACCTCAATATATGGGATTCGCGGTTCGAGATCCACCCATATGGGATCTTACCGATTTTGAAGGCCCAAGATTGCAACCGGTTGGCATGATCTTCAACGTCGGAGTAAGGATCCAAAAGGGGGTAGTCCTTACGAATTTCCACATCTTTGAAGACCCGGTCTATGGCGGAAACCAACTAATCTTGGGACGTCCGTTCTTAAGTGATATCGAAGCCAAAGTTGATTTCTATTCAGGAAGATTGGTCATCAACCGCATTAGCAACTACGTCTCATATTCTCCCACACACTTACCCTATGACGAACCCCGCCCGGTTCGGAGAGACATAAGACAACCGGCTTATGTCGACGATGGGATGCCCGGTCGTTTGGTTAGTATTGAGCGAGTTAGAGAGTTGGAGCACAAAGTATGCCTACACCGGAGGACTCTTGATGATCATGCTCGGCACCAGGCCCGAAACCATAGAGATATTGAACATGGAACGTCAAGAACACGTAAACGAAATCAACGAGCTCCGTGAACGAATCCAGGAGCTCAAAAGAATCAACATTCCGCGCTAAGGTGTGTGCCGAAATCAAGCTAGTGACTCAAAACAAGCTCACTTGGGAGGAAGTCTCATGGTTATCTTTGTACATATTCCTCTTGCTCGTTTTTATTTATTTATCTTTTGAACTTGAACCAATTCCTAAGAACTTGAACTTTGAGGTCGCTTTGTAGTTCGATTCCTTGTGCAGGAAATTCAGGTAACCTAAGCTGATGTTGAGGGCGGGAATTTGCAAGGATCGACCGAGGAGAAGAAAGGCCGTAAAAGAATTATCACGGGAACTCGGAGTGACTGGACCGGTTGCTGGACCGATCAGTATGCACCAATACAACTCCATGTGAGGATTGCTGGGAGCTTATACCGGTACATCTTTTAGGAGCTTAAATCGCGATTTCGTTACCGCGATTTTGTTACCTCGTACCGGTACATCTTTTGCAAGTTTTAGATCGGCATGTGTCCCGGTCAGGAGTAGATCAGGAAGAGTCTTCGTAGCACCGTCCCGGTGTAAGGGTACCGGTCACCACCAGACTTGTATTGATTTTGCGAAATGTAGCCCGAGCTATGTACCGGTCATCCAGACCGGTACGAGGTAACAAAATCGCGATTTTAAAACCCCGAGTTTTTTCCTCTCTCCCTCTTCTTCCTCACTACTCTCACGATTTTCTCTCTTTTTACATAAAATCTCTCTTGGTTTCTCTCATTCTTGACTCGTTTTCACTCATTCAAAAGCCAAAACTTATTAATTTCTTATGCCTTACTCGTTTCTACATTCCATTCCTTAATCAAACAAAGGTAAATCTCTCAATTTCTCGATTTTGGCTTCAATTTCTCTCACCAAAATTTCCGCATCGAATGTCTAGATTGTGAGTTGATTTGTGATTGCATTGTCTCACAATTTCTTGAGTGTATATATGGATTTCCTTTGTTGCATGCACCACTCCCATGATTTTATGTGATTTCCATGATTTGGGAAATTTTAGTGATGAACTTCAATTTTCTTTTGATTCGGAATGAAAGTATCGAACTTAGTAGGATGATTTGACTAGAATTGGTCTATATTCTTGAACTGGAATTGGTTGAGAACCGAATTTGAATAGACTTTGCATTTTGGGAATGATGTGATTAAGAGTTTCGAAGTGAATTGCGTTAGAGAATCGTGTGATTGAGGATTTGTCATCGTTCACTTGTTGTGTTGAGTGTGGCTTGGCTCTTGTTAGTTGAAACTAATGCTCCTTTTGCTTGATCGTTTGAGCACCAATTTGCTATGGAATACTTGATTCACGAACTTACTTTGAAAAATTTCCCATATGTAGGATCATCATGGGAAGAACAAAACCGACTCAAGCTGTTAAGGGAAAGAGGTCGGCTTCTTCAAGTGCTGCGCCAACTAAGAAAAAGAAGGGAGATCGTGCAACTTTGCGCGACTACACTCTTCCCGGTCTAGATATTGAGGGAGCGGATTAAGGGTGAAACCCCTCAGCGTTTGTTGATAGCCGAGAATGAGGAGATGGTGAAGCTCTTCATGGAGTATGAGACCTCTTGGGTCAAGGAAGCTCGATTGAAGCGGATTGAGAAGGCAATGGAGAAAATCCAAAAACCATATCCCACAGAGATGGTGAAGCTCTTCATGGAGTATGACTTTGTGGGAACCACCTTCCCCCACCATGTTGCACTAGATTACCTCGATTTATTTAATCCTACTTATGCGCTGCTGGGCGATATGGGGATCTCGAGTTTGATGGGGATGAAGGAGATTGCATACAAGGAAATGCCTTGTTGGTTCTTATCCACGTTAGAGATGTATAGCACTCCGGGAGGCAAAAGAGACGGTTTTGGAGGGGGTTTTCTCCGGTTTCCCGACATGAACCAGCGGGTATATATGGTCTCTTTCCAGGACATCGAGCAGATTATGTGTTCCCTTTAAAGGGAAGATACGATTTTGAAGATTGCCCTGAGGATAACGACACCATTGTTAACTTCATGGGCACGGGAATTTCAGACCCAGAAAGACAAAGGGAGCCACCATCCGTCGCCCCGCAGTCCAGTTCATTCAGAAGATGCTAGCCCTCACGTTTTATGCTAGGCGTGAGACCGGGGAGATTAAGATGGATGAGATGCAGTTCATTAGACTTGGAGTTGGTCCCATTCTTCGTGAGGCTTTGGATGATCCCTCGGCATTTGAGTATCTGGAAGAGCATCGACCCAACATAGTTCAGATCTTCTGCTATGAGCTAGTTGAGATGCAGATGCAGTTGTGTCACATGACCGACAACACGCCCTAGATCAGCGTTGGAGGACTCCTTACTCCGATTTTCCGTCACGTGGGAGCACCGCTTGATGAAGTCGTTGGTGTAGACCCGAGGTTCCTTGACATGACATATCTTAGGAAGGCTCATTTTGTTACCGGGATGATAGGGGAGTCGCCTATCTATTCTTTCATGTCCGAGGAGGGTGAGATCTGGAGTATCATTCTACCCAATCGCCGATTCACGGACCTGAGTGAGTCGGCGAACAACATCAGATTCACCATCCCCGAGTTGGAATGGTATGTCACCGGTCAAGGTCCACCCGCCACTCCTTGCTTTTCTACTGCATCGGGATCCCGCTCCAGAGCACCACGGGATGCACCCAGGTTTGACTACGAGGCAAGTCCCTCGAGCAACATCTATGGAAGTGCCCGGTATTACACAGAGCCGCTACCTGTTCCGACTGATCCGAGACAGATTCAGGACTTTTTCCGAGAGAACAACAAGAAAGGGCGTTGGCTCAAGTTTTTGAATATAGTGGTTAGAGCAACGGTAGGGCAAGTGAAGAAAGCCCGATGGGAAACAAAGCGGCTAAAGGAAGAAGCAAGGAAGAAAGATGAGATTTATCAGGATCGGTTCAAGCAACTTGCCAACCACATCACCGGACGAACTTCATGCTCGGGCGAAGGTAGTACTCATGTCTTTGACCCTTCTTTCACGTACACTAGACGCTATGCTAGTTTTGCAGAAACATCTGGAGGTTCATCTCACATCCCGTCGCGCGCGTCCGCTCATGATCCCCGTCAAAGAAGGCCGATTGCCTCACCACCTCCCGTTGACTCAGATAACGAGTATCCAGACTTCGCCTCCGACGAGGAGTTTGACCCCAACGCCCGCTATATGTAGGTATTATTCCACACCCTTGTACATATGCATATTTTTCTTTTTTTCGTTCTTTTATTTTCAGTTCTTTCTCTTTTCTTAGATCCTACAGAGATTGTGACTTAAGTTTCAGGGAGGAACCACCTTTTGATAATGTTGTTTGCTTTGTTTTTATCTTCCTTGATCAAGTCTTTTCTTATTGTAGATCATCCGACATTTTTCAATTTTATTTGTGTTTTCATTTGGGTTTTTGCATCTAGATTGCATTGCATTCACTCTAGTTTAGATAGAGTCTCATATAGGTTGTGTTGCACTCGTTTTTCAAAAGAGAACCGAAGTACCTAGGATTCTCGATCATAGATTCTAGCTTAGTAGTCTCAAAGCGTCTAGAAATCTTTTGCTCTTGATCTTGATTCCTAAAAAGCTATGTCATTGGTTGTTGAAACTTGCTAGTCTATTGTTGCTTCCATGATATTGAACCTTAATTTGAATTCTAAATTAGCATGATCAATCTCATCCTCTTGTGTTTCATGGCTTTTACCATTTTGAGCAACGAGTTCGAGATTTACTAACCGAAACACTTTTAGCCTGGCTTGGTCATCCTCACTTTTAGGATGATTACTTCTCACCCGAAGCTCCCCCGACCCAAACACATGTGAGTTCTCATTGTCCATTATTAAGTGATTGTGATTATGTAAAATCGTGCAAGTATAGAGACAGACATTTGAGAGCATCTATCTGGGTAGCCTAGGTTGAATAGGTAATGGTTGGTATTGGAAACGCTTGGGTTTATCTATACTTGATTCATTGGGTCTTGGTAGATTAAGATTGGTATGCATATTGTTTGGATTGCTTGGGTAGATAAGAATGGAATAAAAGGAAGAAGGTTTGGGATATGAGAACATGAAAGAGACACCATAGTTGTGAAAAGAAAGAACCTTAAGGGATAGTAAAAGAAAGCTTAGCTAGACTCTTGCCGAAATGAATAGAAGAAAAAGAAAATTTATGTTCCTTAGGAAGAAGGCTTATGGAAATAGAAAAAGGATTGGTATGGAAAAGAAAAGAAAAGCAAAAAGAAGAAAAGATCCCTTAAGGTGGAAAAAGATTTGGTGTTGCGTTTAGAAAAGTGGTAAGGTTGGGTAGATTAGGTGCATATGTTGGGGATTGATAGATGCTTGATTTTGTATACCCCAATTGCTCTTTGTCTTACCCGCTTTTACTATAATCCCCTCACTCCGCAAGAGAAATCTCGTTACAATCGACCACATTGCCATGAGGAACCTTCTCTTTCGCTCGGAATCCCCTTTCTACCGAATTAAGTGAAACCTCGAGTTTGTAATTGATCATATTTCAACATTGCTATTTGAATGAAGGGAAGTGACTTAGGATAGTCAAGTGGATCACCATGCTTAGTAATAATGGTTGATAGTGATAATGCTTTGATGATGAGACAAGTAGTTATGTTAAGTTGGTAACACTCTTTCTTGCTTTGAACTTGTTTGCTTGAGGGCAAGCAAAAGATAAGTTTGGTGGGAGTTGATATGTTGTGTTTCTAGCCGATCTTAGCGCATTGTGGAGCAAAAAAAGGAGGTTTAGCTCAATCTCGTCGAAGTTTTACCGGTCAGCCTAAACCGTGACCCAGACCGGTCTTCCTCTCGTTATCCCTATACCGGTTACACCCCACCGGTACGCAATCCCGATCTTCAAAGACTAAATTTTGTAGAAGCCGTATCGGCCAGCGTACCGGGATTCGGATCAGGCCAGTATCCGCACGACCTATACGAGTCCGTCTTCATTGATATCCAGACCGGTACACAATCCGCCAAAGCTATACCGGCCAAGGCTCATCCTCTCCCTATCCGATCTATTTCACCTGAGGCTCATACCGGGTTGCATACCGGTCAACCACTGACCGGTCCACATAGACCACTAGCTAGCCCCGACACACCATCTAGACTCGGACCGGTTTAGTTGACCGGTCCACTTGCGCCAGCGAGATTAAATAGTAGGGTTTTTGGGGTTTTGTAGGAGAGAGTATAAATACTCTCTTATGAACCATTTCTCCATATCTTTTGAATATTTATCTTGTTCTAACTCTTGGTTTTCAAAATTCTCTCTTGATCTTGTTGAGAATCTTGGATTTCTTGTAAGGATTTGGTCTAATTATATTGCAATTTCTTTCTATCTTTTGCTTATTAATCATGGTTAAGCAAGTTTCTCCCATGAGATTTTGTGCTAAACCCATGAGTGAGTAGTTACTATCTAAGTGATTAGCTTGGTAGATTAGGATGATTAGGGCTTAGTTTAGGTTGCTTAGGGCTTAGTTTCCAGTTATCTTCATGTATTTGGTGAGTTTAAGGCTTGATTAGGAGTAGCTAACCTAATCTTGATATTAGGTATTTTATGCCCGGAATGTGTTCGATAAAATGCTTCAAAGAACCAAATATGAGCTAAGTGAACCAATGGATTGTACTAGGGTTGCTTATTAGTTGTATAGGCTGAGTTTATTACTTGTTAATTGTGTGTTTAGTCAAAGGATTGTTCAAATCCATAATTAGTAAAGGGGTTTTCATCAAGGGATTGAGTTAATCTTCTTTAGATAGATCTTAGACTATGGATTAGCATTTGAATGTAAAAAAAAAGTAGCTTAGTTATAGCCATAATCACCTGAATCAATTACCATAGCTAATTGATTAGTTTCCTTTTATAATCCTTTAATTTGTAACCGTTGACTTTGTTTCACTTGAGTTGACTTTCTTATTTTAATGCTATTTCGTTTATATTTCCATTAGACCTTGTTAAGTGACAAACAATCATATATAATTGCCTAGACTTAGTGATCTCGATATAGATTTAATGTGTGATATACCCCGACATTGGTTCGATAAAACCCAGGTCAATAAATCATTATACTACATTGATACTATAAGGATTTAGTCTCTCATTAGACAATAGTGAAGAGTCTAAATTCCTCTTTATCAGCAGCCTTGGCCTGGCCAAGCAGGACGCCGAAGACTTCCTTATTGAGTCAGCGCAACAAGTGCTTAATAGACTTGAGCTTCCTGGAGAACCTGTAAAGAGCAGAACTAGAAATATATAAAGGATCAGTAGTTCGCCAAAAATCAGCCGCTGTGGGGATGAAACAATCATGCTTAGCCACAATGTTGAAGAACTTGAATGGTTTTCAGAGAGATACCCATAAAACCGTATATGGCATATGGAGTAGTCAGAGCAACCCCCTGCACCAAAAGAGTGTGGGAAAGTAGCATACCAATCATCATTGACGAGGACCCTATCAATTTTGGTGCTAATGGGGTCCCCCGGACGCCGATTAGACCAAGTAAAGAGAGGCCCATGAAACATCAGGTCCGTAAGAGAGTAAGCTACGAGGCATGAGCCAAAATCCCTAGAACTTGTAGAAATTGGGCGTTGCAGAGAATGCTCCTCTGGACCCAAAATCTCATTAAAATCACCCATAAGAAGCCAAGGTTTTCCCAGAGGCAGCATATAACCCTGATGGGCTCGCAAATCAGCCCAGAGTGTATCTCGCTCCTAAGGCGTGTTCCATAGATAAACGAACAAAGAAAATCAGCCCGAATTGAAGGAATATTTATTGAACAAGTGATAACGCGACTCGATTTAAAAATAGGAGTGAGCCGAACTCTATCACTCCACACCACCCAAATGCGTCCAAGGTGGTGACATTCATAGTTAAATAAAGAAGACCAATCTCTGAAAACCAAGTTGCAGATCCCAGAGCCCCAAATTCCTAAACTCTAGTTTCCAAAATACAACCAAATAAAGCGTCCATAGACTTGACCCATTCTCTGACAATTGTATGCTTACTGCGTGAGTTGAAACAACATATATTCCAGAAGAAACTCAACATCAGTGAAGACTCTGAGGAGCTTCTTTGTCAGAGTTCTTAGAACGAGTTTTGTTGACTACTGGAGGAATTTTATCCTTTTTCTTCTTTTCTCTCTTCTTGATTTTCTTACTGGTATTCGAAGCTAAAGTCGAAGCATCAAAAGTTGTATCCTCAGTATCCTGAAGAACATCAAACCGTGAAGGAGAAGCACAAAGGGAAGGATCAGGGGGAACATAACCAGATCTACCAGACTTTTTCGGGGAGACATGACTACAATCATCATCGTGCTTCGAGCTAGTTGTACTTGTAGAAAAATCCCCGAGGAAATATGGGACTCATCAACGGTCGGGGGATTCGAATAGCCCCTATGGTACTCGCGGGAAGGCTAACGGCGGTAAGATCCTGATCCGCGCCGGAAAGGGTTGCGGTGGGGGTTGGCAGCTCGTTCGGTGGAGTAGTGTATGCAGCATGACCTGCAACATGAGTAAGCGAAGGTAAAGGCATAGAGGTGTCAATCAAAGAATCTTTAATCAAAGGAGTTTCAATAGCAGAGGCGGCAACTACACGTACTGGGTCCAACATCTCTGAATATGTAGTAGCAGAGGTAGCAACAACGTGTACTGCTACAGTCGGTATGATAGGAGGATTTTCAACTTTAGGAGGGGTCCTCTACCCATTAAGCGGCAACAACACGTACGATAAGAGGATTTTCAACTGTAGTAGCAGAGGCAGCAACAATAGGTACTGCTATAGTCGGATCCAAATCCAAACCAACAACTGAAGATGGAACATTAAGCTGAGCTTGGACCGAAATGGGAGATTGAACTTTGGTCAAAAAATCCTCAAGAGAATGCCCCCATTTCCGACACTTACTGCAGTAAGCTGGAAGCCAAGGGTAGGTAACATCAACCGACACAGTAGGGTCATGAGGAACCAAAATCTTTTGCACTAGAGGCTTTGTCAAGTCCAATTCCACGTAATATTTGCATGAGCAATGTATGAGCAAGCCTCTGTGGTACTATGAAGGCGCTTAAGGTCACCAACATGACTCGCAAGCCACCCTAGGCCACCATCAGAATAAAGACTCAATGGCACATAAGCAAAATCAACCCATAACAGAATAGACTGTAGAGTTGGCTGATCAACAATACCTATTGGGTCCACTTTGATAGAGCAACTCCAACACCTGCAAGATTCCAAAGACGGCGATTCAGAATGCGTGTTCTCATAGACTGATTAATAACCCTGAATTTTATTTTGCGCTCATCAAGAGCTTTGACATAACTCTTGAGAGAGTTTTGATTCATAATCGATATTTGTAAATAATCATATGGATTTTTGCCATGTGAGAGGCAGCATCCATAAATCGACCAACAAGAAAATTCTTCTAGAGTGGCTGACTTGAGATGATCAAATCCTTTGGTATCGAAGAGGAAGCAATACCATCCACGAGGACAAGATACGCACAAAAAATGTTCAGGGCATTTGTTAAGACCCATCTAGCCCACGACTGAGCTCCATACGTAGTAGGAGGCCGTGAGTGTTAAGGTTCTTTTGACACTGTGACGGGAGTCTTTGCGGCTGAAGGGTCCGTCTCTATGACGCGAGCCAATGTCGAGTGGGGTTCATGAGCCAAAGTTGTCAAGGGGTAAATACAAGACTTATTCAATGGAGCCTTATTCTACAACGAAGCAAGGGAGAACTTTGACGACGCAAGAGGAGGGAACTCCTTCAAAGACTGATCATCGACACCAGAGCAAGAGGTCTTCGACGGAGTGGAGATAGCCTCATGCTATGGATGAGACTTTACGGCCGTAGATGCTTGCACAAGAGGCAAACACAGATCAACATGGGGAGAAATTGTTGGAGGGGCGCCAGAGAGACAGACGGTGAGAGGTGACGTCGTTGAGGAAAGACGCTGGAGGGGGCAGCCACCTTGGCCGAAACTGACGAAAGAGATGACACAAACAAATCTAAACGAATCAAGAACACTCCAACACTGTTATTCAATATGGGAAACGCCTCTATGTTCATAAAACAAAGAGACAAACAACTTACAAGAATCCACGACGAGAAAGGGATTCGTTGCAGAGGTTGTATCTTACAATCGCACATAGCGAAAGAGCTAGAAGATGAATGTAACAAACTTTTTCAAATCAATGTTTACAACGATATTTTTCAATCTTATATTCAATTATTGCTCCTTTTGATCTCGACCGTTGAATTCTTTATTTAATCAGGGCCCTTCATTTGCTTTGGCCATTAATTCCGTTATACCATAACAAATCCTCCCCTCTTAAGCAACCATGACCTCACGGTTGGAATTGAGGAAACGTTTTATGCAAATCGAATAAGAATTCCCATGTCGCCTCCGAAATATCCTCATTTGTCCATTTCACCAAGACCTTAGTAGCAGCTATGCCTTGTCTCTGCACCATTTTGCGTTCTAAAATTATCTCAAGCTCTTTAACCAACACGTCTTGAGCAACATACGGAAGATCAGTACTGACTCTTGTCTCCCCCACACGCAGTTTCAATTGTGAGACATGGAAAACTGGATGGATCTTCGAATAAGGAGGTAATTCCAGCTTATACGCCACGAATCCGCACTTGTAAATCACTTTGTAAGGACCGTAATACTTTGGAGCCAACTTTTGGTTGCTTCAGATCACCACTGATCCCTGCCTATATGGTTGCAACTTAACATAAACCATAGCACCCAATTCAAAGCTTCTCTCGCTTCTTCTCCTATTAGCAACTTGCTCCATACGGTGTTGTGTTCGTTGCAAGTGAAAGCGAAGGATCAGCAACATATTCTCTCGTTCTTGCAAGCTCTTTGCTACAACTGCGACTTTTAATTCGCCTGGGAGATAAGGGAGGTGTTGTGGTGGGAGTTGGCCGTAAACAGCTTCATAGGGCGTCATGTTTGTGGCTGTACCAGTATTCAGCAAGTGATAACCATCGACCCCACAAGTAAGGTTTGTCACTACACATGCAGCGAAGGTACGTTTCTAAGCAACGATTCACAACTTCCGTCTGGTCATCACTTTGCGGGTGATACGCGGTTGAGTAGTTCAAAGACACTCCTTGCAGTGTGAAGAATTCTCTCCAAAACTCACTGAGGAACACAACATCACGATCACTTACAATTGAAGAGGGAAAACCATGGAGCTTGAAAACATTGTCCAGGAACACTTGAGCAATAATTGCTGCTGTAACAGGGTGACTCAGCGCAATAAAATGAGCAGCCTTAGTGAACCTATCCACCACCACTAAGATTGTTGATTTTCCAAAAGAAGATGGTAATCCTTCAATGAAGTCAAGAGAAATGTCTATCCATATTGCTTTAGGAATCTCTAAAGGTTGAAGTAAGCCAGGTAAAGCTACAAGATCATATTTGCACTGCTGGCATACCTCACAACCACGAATAAAAGCAGCAATATCCTTTGCCATACCTTTCCAATAGAAGATACTTTTGACTCTTTGGTTCGTAGCATTTCGTCCTGAATGCCCTCCTACTCCTGAACTGTGTAGCCAAGTAAGTATATTTGTTCGCAGGTTAGCATCATTAGGAATCACCAGTTTGCTCTTCCTTCTCATGATATCCCTTTGAAACACAAAATGGCGCTTTGATTTCAGATCCTTCTTTAACTCTGAAATCACTGCTTTTAGTACTGTGTCAGTCTCATATGTTGCTTGACTACGCTGCATAAGATCACTCTCTACCATTGTCAACGCCATGATCAGCACCTCTGATCCTTTAACTCTAGAGAGAGAGTCAACCACTTGATTCTCCTTACTAGCTTTGTACTGGATTTCATAGTCAAACTCCAGCAACTTAGGCAGCCACTGTTGTTGGATATGCGTATTCAAACGCTGTTCCAGAAGATACTTGAGGCTTCGTTGGTCGGTTTTGATGACAAAATGATTCTGGAGAAGGTAATGTCTCCACTTCTGCCCAACAAAAACGACAGCGAACAATTCTTTTTCGTAAATGGAGAGATGTGTTTGTTTACCATGAAGATGTCGACTGATAAAAGCAACAACATGGCCTTCTTGCATTTGAAGTGCGCCTATACCATCACCACACGCATCCGTTTCAACCACAAAAGGTAAATGAAACCGCAGAAGAGCTAAGATAGGAGCTGAACACAATGCATCTTTTAAGGTCTCAAAAGCCTCCTGAGCTATCGAGTCCCAGTTGATTGCATCCTTCTTAGTCAACATAGTAAGTGTCTAGCAATCGTTCCAAAATTCTTTACGAATCTGCGATAGTAGTTAGCTAAGCCAAGAAATCCCCGAAGTTGCTTCAAATTCTTAGGAGATGGTCATTGTTGAACTGCTGTAATCTTTGCTGGGTCAGTAGATACCCCAGATTCCTCTATAAAGTGCCCCAAATACTCCACTTTTCTTGTACCGAACTCACACTTTGATTGCTTAGCATACAACTGATTCTTCATCATCACTTCAAAAACCATACGCAGATGTGTTTGATGCTCTTCCATTGAACGACTGTATACGAGGATGTCATCAAAAAAAACAAGCACAAAGTTCCTCAAGAACTCTTTGAAAACATCATTCATCAAGCCTTGAAAAGTGGCGGGTGCGCTTGTGAGGCCAAATGGCATCATTCGGTATTCATATTGACATGAATGAGTCTTAAAGGCAGTTTTGTGCATATCAGGAGGGTACATTCTTACTTGATGATAACCAGCACGCAGATCAATCTTGCTAAAAACTACAGATCCTTCGAGTTCATCCATCAAGTCTTTAATAAGGGGAATAGGAAACTGATTCTTTATTGTGAACCCATTAAGTCCCCTGTAATCTACTCAAAGTCTCCAGGTTCCATCCTTCTTCTTAACCAACACTACTGGAGAAGCGAATGCACTTGAGCTAGGCTGATCATCGTGTCAATTTCATTCTTCTGTTGTATAGCGTCTCGATATGGTCTAAGATTCACTGGGTTGGANGACAAAAGCCAACGATTCACTAAGAATAGAGGTCGTCGTGGGGGGGGGGGGGGGGGGGGGGTAAACTAGTTGGCTCTTCAAAAACATCCTTGTACTCTATCAACTAAGACTTGATTGCAGGATCTTCTACACCTTCAACTACTTTCTCAACCCCAAAACATTCTGCTGTTGTTTCTTCCTCTGCATTTGTGACATATATCAATGATAATTGTGCTTCCTCTTCCAACATCTTGTTTATGTTTTCTGACTTGATAGTCCGAACCGACTCTTTGCTTATTCCTTTAAGCACAACTTTCTGTCTTTCGACTGAAAACTTCATTGTCAGCTTGTTAAAGTCCCTGGTTATAGGTCCCAATGTCTACAGCCATTGAACTCCTAAAACTGCATCACACCCATTCAAGGGAATTACCATGAAATCTGCTTCGAATTTGGATCCATGGAAAGTCCACTGCAGTTTATCAATCTTAGCTTGAACTTTCAACCTATTACCATCAACTACTCGGACCATTGTATTATCACCTTGAAGCAACTTGCATCCCAACTTATCGGCAATGCCTTGGTCAATGAAGTTATGTGTTGACCCCGAGGCAATGAGGATGAACAATGACATTTTATTATGAGATTTGAGCTATCTCTGCATCAGGATGAACAATGGCATTTATTGAGATTTGAGCTATCTCTCCATCAGTTGTTTCCTCATCCAGCTCTTCAACCCCTCCATATGTTCTCTATTCTCCTCTGCCTCTAATCAATACAGATGGTTCTTATGATGTGTCCTGTAATGCTCAGGAGTATATTTTTTGTCGCACTGATAAGAAAGGCCCTTAGCCCTTCTTTCAATCATCTCCGCATTTGACAGAAATTGGTATTTGGTTTCTCTCCAATCACAGGTTTTATTCCCACTTCCATCTTCTCCTTCGGTATTGGTAACAAGCCTTTGTTGCTAGCCTTTTTTGACTCCACGAAGACCACGTGTTCTTCTTTGGATGAGATAGTTCATACAAATGAGCCAAAGAATAACAGTGTCGTATAGATTGTGGTTGGAACATTTTCACATGCATCTGAGTGTCAACTCGAAGGCCAGCTAAGTATACACTTACCAAGTAACTCTTAGAAAGTGTAACCCTGGTTTGAATTCGTTCAAACTTTGTATGATACGACTTCCAATCATTTGTTTCTTGCAAGTTTTTGAACTCTATCATAGGGTCATCCAAGACAACTTTAAATCTCTCCCTCAGCAATGTTTTGTAGAAAATCCAATTCTGCAAATTCGGATTTCCTTCTTCTGATTGAATCACGCCTTGATGCCAATCGGCTGCCTCATCATCGAGATGAATAGCCAATATCGGAACCTTGAGATTATTGGTAGTTTGATCAATCTTGAAGAATTGTTCAACCTTAAAGAGCCGTTCCTTAAACTTCTCACCACCAAATCTAGGGAAATCTAGGTTAGATAGTCTAGTTATTCCGTTATAAGGATTGATCGTACCATTTCGTGCCTGAAACTGTTGTTCCCTGGCGAATGGATTCACCGCATTTGAGGATTGCGCCTGTTGATCCCCCACTCCCGCAGGACCACAATTCCTCATCGTTTTTATGATTTCGAATATATCAGTGATGTGCTTCGCCGTCTCCACGCTTTGTTCGTGTTGTTCCGAGAATCTTTCTTCCAATCTTTCCATTCGAGATCCCATGCTATCATCGATGATTTCCTTATCTTTCCGAGAATTAGCTCGCGTTCCCATTATGCAACTCTGATACCTTTGATACAAACAAATCTAAACGAATCACGAACACTCCAACACCTTTATTCAATCCGGGAAACGCCTCTATGTTCATAAAAAAAAGAGACGAACAACTTACAAGAATCCATGACGAGAAAGGGATTCGTTGCAGAGGTTGTATCTTACAGTCGCACACAGAGAAAGAGCTAGAAGATGAATGTAAGAAACTTTTTCGAATCAATGTTTACAACAATATTTTTCAATCTTATATTCTGTTATTGCTCCTTTTGATCTCAACCGTTAAATTCTTTATTTAATCTGGGCCTTTCATTTACTTTGACCGTTTATTCTGTTATACCATAAGAAGAGAAATCACGTGACGAGATTCTGGTGAAGCCCTAATCACACGTGAAGAGATTACGTCAAAATTCTCGTTGGTTAAAAGAGTCGATGTACTTATATTACATTAGATATAAAATATAAATTTTAACGTTATATAATAATACATAATAATGTATAAGTACATGTATTATGTTTTTACATTGTTTGTACAACTATAAAAACAAATATTCTCAATAGAATTATTATTATTTTAGAAACCAATCTAAAGTCATCGTGGGAGAAATTTGAGATAATTAAAAGAGTAATTTGTTGTATAGAGTACTTTTTAAGAAATAATTGTCCATTAGCACACTTAACAACCAGAAGGCACTTTGCCTCATTTAAGCGAACAAAAAAAAAAAAGATGGATAAGATGGAAGTAATCTTCGTAAAATATACCAACCTTTTACACCAAAATCACGGGAGGAAGGATAATCGTCGGATATATTGAGATCCAATGGTGGGAAGAAGCTAGTTACTCATTTGATTAACTTTTATTGGGGAGAGTGAGAATTTTGAAAAGTTTTTGTACGTTATTCTTCAAGCTTCTTCTTCGTTTATTGTTATTTCGTGAAGCCTCGTCTTCTTCGCCGTGAGTTCGAAGAGCTGGATATTTTGGGTCTTTTAAGTTTGTGGAGGAGTTAAAGGTTGCTAAACAAGGTAAGTTTACGGATTCTTGAAGAATATTTTAAGCTGGGATGAGACATTGTAACTGAACAACAGAAGTGTCTAAAAACACAAACTTGCGAGAACTGTGATGTAAACTTTTGACAACGTGATAGAACTTTGATTTTTTTACAATTTCTGATATAGACCATATAGTGGAGGTTATGAGGTTTTAGTTTTTTTTTTTTATCCTGGATTATGATAGTTTCCGTTTTCTCGGTGTGTATTTGAATTTATGAAAAACCTTGGTGGTTGTATGGGTTTGTGTAGATGTTGTCGTTTTGTTTTCTTGATAAGTGTTGCTATGTTTTAGTTATATGGCTGTTGGTTTGTAGTGCTCGAGTTTTGAAGAGGACGATGTCCGATTTCTATGTTTTTGTTTTGCATGATCGTTCGGTAGTAAGATGAAAGTGATAGAGTATTGTTTGTTTTTTTGGATGTTTAGCACAATCACCATGGAGAGTCTTTGTTTAATAATGCATGCTCGGTACAGACTATTCCTGAGATGTGGTTATGAATGTGTGGTAGCCGATTTATGGTTGATGATATTGTGGTTGGTGTATCTTGCTAAACAGTAATAGTGTTTGTGATATACCTGAAGACTACATGTGTAATGTTTTGTTTTATTAATTCTCCTTCAATATGGCGTATAAGTGAGTTGTGGATAGGGATGTGTGGATGTTGTTTTGTGGTTGTGAACGTGTGTTCGTTGTATTATTTTGAGGAATAGTATTGCTTGTGTTTGACGTTAATTTGGAAATGCCTTTTCAGTGTTCTAATGCCGGAGGTCTGCACTGTAATTGTTGGGGAGTGGTACTGTTCAGATGGAGGAGTTTGGGGTTTTGAAATAGACAACAAAAGATTGGGGAGGTTGGTTAGAATTGATGGAAATAGTACACTTGAGGATTTGGGTGAAATGGTTTGTAAGGTGTTTGGAGAGGAGAAAAGAGATACTTCCTTCAGCTATTGGAATACTAGTTATAGTGCGACAGAGTTCGGGTCGAAAATGCCCCCAATTTTGATAACTAATGATGATTGGGTTCTGAACTTCGGCCATATGTTAAGAGAGAAAGGCAACATGAATCTGTTGGTAACATTCGGTGAGTATGATAAGGGTAGGCAGTTCCAGACACCCTGTAGAGGGAAGAGGAAACGATTGTTTAGTTTGGAAGAAGAAAGTAGTGGTAACAAACACATCTGCGTATAACCAGCTAGTGGGCAAAGAAGAAAGTAGTGGTAACAAACACATCTGCGTATAACCAGCTACTGCAAATTTAAATTCGGACCTTCAGTCCCCAACGCCTCCCAACTATTGCCAGGCTGGTTACCAGACTTTCTTGAAGAAGTTGGACTGCCAAATTGCGTTGGCCATATATGCAATCAAGAATATGTTCTATTTCAAGCAGACAAGGACGAAAATGAATTACTTTGTGGTGAGTTGTGCCGACCCAATGTGTGATTGGAGGGTCAACGCTCATGAAATGAAAGATAGTCGGTTTTACCAAATAAGGAAGGCATCATTGGAGCATCGCTGTAGTATTGAAACTAGGAGTCCAGAAACGAAGTTGGCGTCTGCTAAGGTAATAGCTGCTATGTATCGGACAAAATTTGGGGTTATTGATTCAGGACCAAGACCACTGGATTTGCAACAAATGTTGTTAGAGCAATTGCGTATATCGTGTTCGTACTCTAAGTGTTGGAAAGCTTGGGAAACTGCGAACGAAGAAAATAAAAGTTCTGGGGAGGATGCTTATTTGTTTTTGGGGCAGTACCTTCATATGTTGCAGCTAGCAAACCCAGGGACGATTTATGAGATCGAAACAGTGAGTGATGGTGTTGGGGGTGAGCGTTTCCTGTACCTCTTCCTTGCGTTTGGTGCATCCATTGCTGGTTTTAGGTATTTGAGACTTGTTATTGTATTGGATGGTACACATCTAACAGGGAAATACAAAGGGGTATTGTTAACAGCTAGTGGGCAAGATGGGAACTTCCAAATATTCCCTCTAGCATTTGCAGTTGTTGATAGTGAGAATAAGGAGGCGCAGACTTGGTTTTTTAGAAGAGTTGAGCGGATAATAGCTGATAGTAAATCCTTGACTATTATTTCTGATAGAGCACAAGCTATTAAAAAGGGTTTGAAGACAGTATTCAAACAGACAAGGCACGGTGCTTGCATAGTTCATCTGTCGAGGAATGTGGTTTCACGGTTTAAGAGTAAAAGATTGGCGAGCTTGGTAATGAGGGCTGCTTGTGCGTATAAGGTTGGCGATTTTAGGGTTGCTTTTGGTGATGTTAAAAGTAAGAGTGTAGAGTGTGCGTGTTATCTTGAAACTGTTGGATTATCTAATTCGACCAGGGTGTATTTTCTGGAAATCGGTACAATATGATGACAAGCAATATTGCTGAATCACTTAACAACGCAATACGGAAGGCGAAGAAGTCACCCATTACCGAGCTTATAATGTTCATCCAGTCAATGCTATCGCGATGGTTTGGGGCAAGAAGGAAAAAATGGAAACATTTTTGTTTTTAATTGGGTAAATAACGTATATATTGCCGTATTTAGTGGTTAAGGAACGGTTATTATGAGTGATAATATGGAATATAAGTGAGTACGTACTTTTCAGATGTTTATTTCGTTAAAAAAAAACATAGAAAATACATAGGGAAGATAAGTAAAACAAAGAGAAGGAACATAAGGTAGACACAGTTAAAATGTAAGAGATAGTAGAATGTATAAATGTTGTTCTTGTATGGTTTAGTATAATTAGTGGCTGATATAGGTAAATTGTAGAAGTGCATTCGTATATTAATTTTAACTTGTGAGAGTTGTAGTGATGGGTAATCATTTAGTGCGGTTGACCATAAAGTCACGAACATGTTGGAACGGGATGGTAACGAGCGTAAATATAGAACCATGTGAGCGTAACAACAAGGTACATAGCATACATGTTCCATTAGGATGTGGTAAAGATAAACTTAGTTAGCATTCGAAACAACAATGTAGAGGTTGTAGTAGTAGAAAACAACAAAAGTATGATTCAGTTGCGGGTAGGAATAAATGAATCACTAAGGCAAAGCATATATTGGGGAGACGAACATTGCATAAGTATCTAGAATGAATTGCATACGCATTGAGTCAACAATCTCTTCAGTTAAGCACCCCATCTGTTCAAGCGCCAAGCCTTTAGCATGCATTTCCAGAAACTTTGCGGCGAAAGGACCACAGTCCCCAGTTCGGGTGGTTTGATAAACACGAATTGAGCGGATAACTGTGGAAGGGAGATAACCATGATGGCGGCTGCTAGCGTTCATGCAATGTTCTTGGATGATGTATGGAAGCATCTGGGCAATAAGAACCATGTGGTTAGAAACGTCTGCACCGCTGTTCAAATCTATGTGTGAATCTGATAAGCAGGTTTTTCCGGTGAGAGGGATTTCCTACTTACTNTTTCCTACTTACTAGTCAAATGAAGTATAGATCGGGCTTAAAATGTCGAACCTAATCCGGGAGTGATTAGCAATCAAAACAGTAGAATCAGTATGGTCTAAGTCAGAAGTTAGGTAATTGATTGTCACTATCAAATCCTACTGAGCAGAAAAGAAAACAGAGCAAAG
>OVAO01000440.1:0-19542 GCA_900406285.1 Biscutella auriculata | reverse complement strand
TAAAAACAATCCATCTTAAACATCATAGAGAAGATAAGCTATAAAGAAATATTAGTAGAAGTGATGGGAACTTTATAATGCCGATACTTAAATTCATACTGATAACTTGGTTAATGGAATTCACCTAACTATTAGTTTGTCAAGACTAAGATACAAACATTGTTATCAATTGTAGAGTTTAGCTATGCACAAAGTTCTTACTTTCAGAGGAGAGAACTCAATCATACAGTTCTCACTTCACTTCCAGTTACCATACTAAAAGAGAAACTAGAAGAGGAGGAAACTGCACCATACCAGAACTTCAAGTATCCATGCCTGCGGAAATGAAGAGCAATGTAGTTCTTGCCAAGGAAAGTCTGGATAAATCGCTGTGCAGTGAGCAAAATTAGCCGGTTTGGTTCAATCAAAGTCTTGCACTTGTGGGCAACAGGACCACCAGGCTGCATCACCCATTCTCTCTCAACATTGGCATAGAACACGTCCCCGATCGCAATAACATCATCATTTGATCTAAAATTAGTCTCCACTTCCTCAGCTGTCTTGTTGCTTGGCCTCGCAATATCTTCTTCCCATGGTGTGTCTAGCTTCCCTCCAATAGTAATTCCCAAAGCTTTCAACTTTGTAATGTGCTCTTTATCTACATAACACGGTTGTGGTTTCGAGAAGTAGCATATGAATCTATCAATATGAAGATGATGATGCTTCTTCCTATTCTTATCCTTCTTCCCGAACTCCTCAAAAGAAACCACAACATTCCTTCCCAAACACGTATTGATTCAATCAATATCAATGATTCTACTGTAATGGTAATCAAATCTATGGCTAGGGATCACAAGAACGCGATTCAGCAATGCTGCAAAAAACATATGCTTCTCCAGGCATATCAGATGATTATTCATCTGACCAGACAAGCAAATGACGAACATAAGTTTATCTGGCCTCGGCTTCCTCCCCTTTAACTTCTGNTTCTTCCCGAACTCCTCAAAAGAAACCACAACATTCCTTCCCAAACACGTATTGATTCGATCAATATCAATGATTCTACTGTAATGGTAATCAAATCTATGGCTAGGGATCACAAGAACGCGATTCAGCAATGCTGCAAAGAACATATGCTTCTCCAGGTATATCAGATGATTACTCATCTAACCAGACAAGCAAATGACGAACAGAAGTTTATCTGGCCTCGGCTTCCATTGTATCGTCTTCCTCCCCTTTAACTTCTTATCCACTTTCCGGCAACTTCCGTCGGCAAGGTAACCCACCACCAAACCATCAGATGATCCGCCGAATTCAACACTTCCAGGTTTATGAGGAGAAAGTAATGCATTTTGGATCTGTCTGTTCAACGAAATCTGTCGGAAAACTGCAGATTTAACGTCTTCGATTGTTGAGAAATTTGATAAAGTGTGATTCCAGATAGAGAAGAGATCGGTTTCCTGCTTCCTGAGAAGATACAATGCTTGAAGATCCAATTTCTGAGTCCGACCCGTCCCAGTAGATTGCCGGAATACAGAATCAGGAACATTGACGGAGAAGAAGTAATTGTTGAAATCGGTGGATAAGTAAACAAAGACAAGGACGAGAGGGAGGAAAATAACAATGAACTGTCGCTTAGTGAGATTGAGCTTGAAACTCCGTTTTACACGTGGTCGAAGACTCTCTACTTCGAAAGTAGATCGTAGCTCTACCGTGTCGCTGGAAGACAGAGGAATTTCGTCGCTGCTACGAAAACGGTCAGTGTGAGAATGAGGATCCTCGAGCAGATCCCGTTGATCGCTTTCTTCATCTGGCGATGAATATGACGACGAAGACGTCGACCAGGAATCTTTCTCCATTAATAACAAGTTGCAGCAGTTGCCGGAGATCAACCCGTGACCGCCAACCCATATGCTAGGATTTATCCAAGATCCGACTCGGCACACATCACGTGGCTTTTCTTGAACGACGTTAATAATAATAATATGACACCGTTTTAGTAAAAGATGTAAAAGGCCCATTGGCCAAACAAAAGGTGATACGGGTCGGGTCCGGCAATTAAATATAACGACCCGGCTTCATACACTTGGCTTTTTTTTAGTTGCTTTCACCCTCAATACAAAATAATACATTGACGTTTAATAATCCAATAAAGTTTTAGGCCCATTAGCCCAGTAAATGTGATACGGGTCGGGTTATTAGAACGAGCTGGATCTCGTTATCCACCGCCTTCTGGTTCCTGCGTCAAAGCCAGACAGTATCTTCGTTGAAGTTTTCTTCTTTTTGTGTGGCTTATCCTTCTCTGTCTTAAATTCCTGCAAAAACCCTCACATATACAAACAAGTAGAGGGATATAAAATTCCTTTTATGTATTTTTCCGTTTAGCCTTACAATACACTCTGGTTGTTGTGAAGAGGGTTTGGAGTTTCTGGGCTGAATGAGCTCCCAATGCCTTCTTTAGGTACCTTTTGTGGTAATTTTTCAGATTCTTCCTCCAACATTATCCTGCGATGATGATTTTTCATAATTGCTGGCTTTTTTCTGGTTACTGTTTGGAATTCTACTTCAGTATTGAGACTACCTTTTCTTCTCAAATTTGGTTCCTGTCTCATTCTTGAGTAACAATATATTGTGTTTGCAATCTTAATTATAAACAAAATTAAGCTTTTTATAATCTAGCATATTCATAGGCACTGATTTGTCAAATGCATATGAGAAAAGACTATTACATTGCATAGTTTCTAGAGAATGTTTAGTAGTGAATTTTCCCCAGTGTCTTAGCTCCTGGAGATGACTCTTTGGTTTCATCTCTGATTCTGTGTGTTAATTTGGGTAGACTACGCTTTATTCATATATATTTCTGGTTAATCTTGCAGATATTGCTACTATCCAACCCTCCTTGCAAGCTCATCTTGTTCCATTGGGGGCTCAGAGTATTATCCATGCTAAAACCCTACCCAATCCATGGAAGCAATCCAGTTTCTCGAAGAATTTGAAATTTTACACTGGTCATATTCATGTAAGAAGAGGCAAAGTCCTTATCACTGCAGTGACAACTCTTGAAACCAAATTTCCAGCTCAAAAAGAAAACGAACAAAGCTATGCCTTGTCTTTTGCTTCTTCAAGACCCACTGCTGATCGAAATGGAAGTTCTGATGGCGGAGAGGTTGAACAAGTGGATGAGAGAGAACAATTGCGAAGGATGAGGATATCCAAGGCAAATAGAGGGAATACTCCATGGAACAAAGGCAGGAAGCACAGTCCGGGTGAGTAGGTTTTTTTTTGGCGTAGGCAATCAATCTGCGGTTGCTTCTAGTTGGATACATTTCATAATCTTTTTTATTTTGCGTTAATGCAGAGACCCTACAGAAGATTAGAGAAAGGACAAAGATTGCAATGCAAGACCCAAAGGTGATGTCATGTAAGAATAGTAATAAATGTCTTATTAGCGGAGTTGCCGGTAGTAACTCNAGCGGAGTTGCCGGTAGTTAGTGGGACTTGTGCCAATATTAATTGGTAGTGCACACAAGAAAACATTCTTTTGTCAAACAGATTCTACCCTCGTGTTACTCTAGTTTTTAGATATACCCATAGGAAAGCATTCGCAGGTAAACTAATGTTATGTTAGGGTGTTTATATTTACTCTAACCATCACATTTTTCAATTCTTCATAGAACTTTATGTGTTTCTCCTGCGCAGATCAAGATGAAATTAGCTAATCTCGGGCACGCACAAAAGTACGTACCGTTTTTTTTTGTCTAACCTTAGGCTTTTGTTTTTACCATAATGCTATCTTCCCAAATTTGCATGATTGTTGCAGCAAGGAGACACGGTTGAAAATTGGGGTGGGAGTGCGGATGCGATGGGCAAGACGGAAGGAGAGGAGAAAACTGCAGGAGACATGTCTCTTCGAGTGGCAAAACTTGTTAGCGGAAGCTGCTAAAGAAGGATATTCAGGCGAAGGAGAGCTTCAGTGGGATTCATACAACATTTTGGATCAACAGAATCAACTAGAATGGCTAGAAAGTGTTGAGCAGAGGAAAGCCGCTAGAGGAACTAAAAGTAACAGAAGAGCACCAAAATCTCCAGAACAAAGAAAGAAAATTGCAGAAGCAATAGCTGCTAAATGGGCTGATCCAGTAAGTTGTCTTGTAATTTACCAAATCAACTTGATTGATGGCCATATCTAACTCCGTTCGATTCTCTGATCAGTCTTATCGTGAAAGAGTCTGCTCGGGATTGGCAAAGTATCATGGTATACCTGCTGGTGTCGAGAGGCGTCGTAGGAGACCAAGTAGCAATGGAGAGCCCAAAAAGAAGAACCCTACAACGAAAAGTACAAAGGATTCAGAGAGCGAGCGGCAAAGCCAAGTTCAAGTAGTGAAAGTACGGAAGCGGAAAACACCTGTGTATAAAGATCCCTTGGCAAGTTATAAACTGGAAATGATAAAAAGTATCAGAGCAAAACGAGTGGCAGAAGAATCTAAGAAGATGGATGCTGTGGAACGAGCAAGGTCGGTTAACTTTAAAACAAATTTGTTATATATCTCTGTTTGCAATTGTGCGCAGAGGTTAAAAAGAATTTAACTTTTTCTTCTCAGGCTTTTGATCTCTGAAGCTGAGAAAGCTGCGAAAGTCCTTGAGGTTGCTGCTATAAAAAGCCCGGTTGCTCGAGCATCTTTGTTGGAGAGTAAAAAGCTCATAGCAGAAGCAACACAACTGATTGAATCTATAGAATTGAGGCAGATAGCTTCAGATGAAGATGAGACTTACACAGACCTTCTCTCACCTCAGTCTAGTAGTAGTCTACTGGAGGTAGACAGTGAATCCGAGACCGAAGATACAAACGATCAAGAATATCCAGGAGAGATTAACGGAACACACACGTTCCCCATCAACGGAGAGAGTCTTCATTTGAACATAAGATCTAGCGATTTGCTGACATTCAACATAGAAGGTACTACAAATCAGTCTGTTTCTGATAAGCAATTGAACACATTCCAGGGAGATAGAGAAGATATAAAACTAGGGATGATTCCACAACCAAATGGGACCAAAGTCCATCCACCACCAGAGTCTAATGGAGCTATCAAACTTACTGAGAATCCTCCTCTTCCAAATGGTTCTAAAGTTTACCACGGAATGGAAGAAAAGGACGCGTCTTTGGAATCAAGAAATATAACCAAGAAGTGGGTTCGTGGAAGGCTCGTCGAAGTTACAGAAGTAGCCTAAACTCTTCTATCAAATGGACATGAGGTAATACTCTTGTAGCGGAGAGAAAGTCATTTGTTCACTTAGTGATTCAAATTTTTTGCTTATTGGTCTCATGCTTGAGATGAGCAGATTCCAGTTTGTGATGTGCCAGTTGTATCTATAAACTCANACATGAGGTAATACTCTTGTAGCGGAGAGAAAGTCATTTGTTCACTTAGTGATTCAAAATTTTTGCTTATTGGTCTCATGCTTGAGATGAGCAGATTCCAGTTTGTGATGTGCCAGTTGTATCTATAAACTCAATCGTTTGTCAGAGTTTCAGGTTAGAAACTATTTTCCCTAGCTATTGGATTACTAAAGCCGATGTTGACTTATCTCGAATACGCAAGGCTGTTCCACTGACTTGTGTCCCAAGTCTTGCTTCGCCAGACAAACTCCTCAGGAGAAGTTTTTAGTTTGTAATTTGCCAAGATTTGTATGTTTGACTAAACCTTCTTAAGTTGACTGAGGATTTGAGGAAGTTGACAAAACCAAGTCAAAAACCCAATAGCGTGTTCCACTGACTTGTGACCCAACTTTTTGAAAATCTTGAACCAGTCTTGATTCTCTTATCCATTTTGCCGTGAATTCTGGTGCGAGAGACAAATTCCTCAGAGTTAATGGACCTCCAACAAAAATTCCACAACAAAGACCTCTCTTTATTTCATTCTTTTGAAAAACTTTTTAACTTTTTTCAATTAAGCATCGATTTTCCGGGATATCTAGTGAAAGTCAATCTGGGTTTTGCGATCAGTTATGCTTTCCACCATCCTTGTCTTGAAGTGAGAATCTTTAGTTTTTCCTTCTTTACATGCAAAAAGTCTGATCTTCTCTCTTTTTAGTTTGACCCAAATTCATAAGACATGGACGAAGAATCTGCTTCTAACAGTTCCATCTTCAGAAACTTTGAAGGAGAAGAGACGATGGCAAAAGTAATTCTATTCGGAATTGTATCACTTTTCACAGCCATTCTATTCCTCATCTTGCTTCATCTCTACGCTAGACTCTTCTGGTGGCGCGTAGGACAACATTCTAACCTAAACCTAACACAATCCGACGACCCTGGCTCCACCGTCATCGGCCGTAACCACCAACGACGTCGTTTCATCTTCGCTCAAGTGCAAGTAGATGCTTCTCCCAACGCCGGTCTCGATTCCTCTCTTTTCCAATCGATCCCGATCGTTGTTTTTAAGTCTCAAGACTTCAGGGACNAAGTCTCAAGACTTTAGGGACGGGCTTGAATGCGCCGTTTGTCTCTCTGATCTCGTTGACGGAGACAAAGCTAGGGTTTTGCCAAGGTGTAATCATGGGTTCCATGTAGATTGCATCGACATGTGGTTCCAATCTCATTCCACTTGTCCTCTCTGTAGAAACACAGTTGGTTCTGTAGATGAGACAACGCATGGAGGAAGTGAGGGTTTACCTCAAAATCAAAACTTTGAATCTGGGCATTCAAGTAATCAACATAGTCCATCTCAAGATCAGAGTTCCGTTCTTGGGTTTTCGACAGAATCTCTGAATTTTCCGACTAATGTACTAGTTTGGGGAGATCACAATCATGTTACAAGTGCAGGTTTTGTGGCCACTGAAGATCCTCCTCCCGGAAATTCTGCAAATTCTTATAATTACAGTCATCAACCTGAGTCTACTGTAGTGGATATTCCGGTGGATTTAAGAGAGAATTTATCGGAGAGAAACAATGAAGAAGAACCTAAGTCACCGATGTTCACAAGATTAAGATCTCTTAAGAAGTTGTTGAGTAGAGAGAAGAAAGGTGTGGCTTGCATTATTGGTTCAAGCGGCACTAACAACAACAACAATGTTTGAATAAATAGGTAATCTTGAATCCATTCAAGAAAATTGGAACCTTTCGAGATCAATATATGATTTGGTATGTTTACGAAAAGTGTGACAATTCAAATTTGCATTACTAGAGATGATAACCAAACGGTAGTTGACATAGTTTGGAGTCCCATTCTCGCAATTGTGTGTACATTTTTCTTTATTTATTAATACTTGGCAAATTAACATTATTTGAAAAGTAATGTAATTTAGTCTACTGTATATAACAGAGGAAATGAGTTGGAGCGTTGTTATCAGTTATTAGTATATATTATATAAGTTACAAGCTGTACAGTATTGACATTGGACAAATGTCTATAGTATTATCACATACACACATCTATTTTTTTTTGGTGTGGAAAAGGGAGGAAGTACTCCCCAACTGAAACTTAAAAGAGTAAAATTACAAACTAATCAGTTTCGGGTATGCAGTCTCATTCATATATTTGATTATAATCGAGTTCACTAAGGCAGGACTCGTATCAACCCAAGCGGTAAAGAAAAAGCATAGTTCGTTAAATCATATGCGAGACGGTTAACTTCTCTATACACATGTGAAATCCGGATTATCTAGTCCCTTGAAAGAAAGTCATAGCACAAACGTATTAGGAGGGATAACGGGTGAGACTTTCCAATCCTTGACTAAAGGAATCGCACCACCATCTTCGAATCAATTTGTAACTCCACTCTCATCACACGTTGCTCCCAAACAATAAGGAACCCATAATATACTCGCCATAACTTGGCAAGAGATATCGAGTACACCTCATTATTCAGGCAAATCCCATTCTCCATTCCCCTTTGTCATTCCTTGGGACCCCTCCAGCAGTCGCGAAGCCTGGATTCCCACGGGATGCACCGTCCGTATTCAAATTGACCCAACCGGCCCTTGGTGGACTCCATGCAATGAGTCTTTCAACTGATACGCCGTGTTGGTATGCTCCTTGTGTTGATGTGTAAGCTTCCCAAACATCTGTCGAGAGCTCTATGATAAACCTGACTCTGTCCCGACGTTTCCTGGTCTCTCCAAACACGTAGCCACACCTCTACTTCCAGCTCCAACAAATCCCCATAGCGAAAGTCGTAGTCCAGACATAGTTCTCAATAACTTGATTGTCTCCGATATTCTGAAACATCCATCCTAACAATGACTTTGTGAAGAAAGTATTACATTCCCTGGTTAGAACTATTTGTAACCATATACCAACAATCGAAGGGCAATCTCTTAGGACGTGCATGATTGACTCTTCCCCACCCTTGCAGACTTGACAAATACTAGAATCGCTTAAATGTCGTTGATGCCTCTCTACATTGGTCATAAGGGCTTGATTCACTAGTAGCCAGAGGAAATTTTCGACTCTCTCAGGGACTCAGAGCTTCTAAACTCGTGCGAAAAAATACCCATGTTATGAGTCGGTGAAGTATCGCGAGCCAGGAAAGCATGCGATGATGTCATTATGAACTCTCCATTTGTTGTTTCTCTCCACAACATCCGACCTTTTGCGCCTGTGATATCATCAAGAACTCATTCTGCAAGGTTCAGTTTGGTATCGGTGGATACATGCCCTTAAATTTTATTCAAACGCCATCCTTCCCCATTACTCTAGAGGTCACGGGCTTTGATATTGACATAGTTCTCCGTTAAATCCCCTTCCACTTCTTTCACGAGAGGCTCACTCAAGAGCCATCTGTCTGTCCAAAAACCGGATTGATATCCCGTCACCAATTACCCAACTCATATCGGATTCATCAAACTACGTAGCCCTGGGACTACGCTTCTCCACGTTGTGGACCATTACCCTTTCCTTTCTAACCTTGTCTCATCTTGACATCCTTTGACTATGTATTTACTTCTTAGCAACCATGCCCATAATCTTTCATTATCATTGAGCAGTCTTCATCCTATTTTCGAAACCAAAGCCAAATTCATATTCCTAGTTGTGTGTATCCCTTGCCCTCCTGTACTTTTTGGTCTGCAAACTTTCTTCCATGCAATTAAGTGTTGCTTCTTCTTTCTCGAGTGTTACCCCCACACAAAACTCTGCGAGATTTGACCAAGTTTCTCAAGCGCTAAGCCCGAAAGGTTAATTGTGCCCATCGTGTGCACCGAGATTGAGGCTAGGGCTGCCTTTGTGAGAGTAACTCTTTCCGCTAGACTGAGAAACCGACATTTCCATCCTGACAGACGTGACGAGACCTTCTCCAAAACACCCCAGTATGTATCTTTATTTATCCTCTTATGGAGGATTTGTAACCCGATGTATTTACCCAAATCACAGGTGATTGCGATTCCGCTCTCCCTATTTATCCAATTTTCGAGATCCCAACTAACATTTTTAGAGAAGAAGATCTTTGATTTTCTAGGTTCACCTTCTATCCAGAATCCTACAAAAATTGTCCAAAACCTTTCGAATTACCTTCATCTGACACATTGATGCTTCTGCGAATAATATTAGGTCATCCGCAAAACAGAGATGATAAAGCTTTGATCCTCCCTAGAGAGTCGGATTAGCTTCCACTCTTTCCTCTATATAGCATCTTTAATCAAATGACACATTCTCTCTATACATAAAAAAAAACAAATATGGATCCAATCCCCTTTTCTCAACCATCTCTCTAACTTGAAAGGTTATGTTTTTCCCCATTGCACATCACACTCATTGAAGGCCCTAACACACATCGAATGATCCACATGATCAACTATTGTTGTAAATTTGCAGCTCTTAACGTATCTTCCAAGAAATCCCAACGAATTCAATCATAGGCTTTCTCTAAGTCAAGTTTTAAGAGTATTCACTCCTTGCCTTTCTTGCGCACCATTGTGTGAACCACCTCCTGGACCATTATGGTATTGTTCGTGCTATAAGTATTCCCAGAATGAATCTTACTTGTGCATGTCCGATTAACTTTGGCATTACCCTCTTCAACTATATCAACAAATTTTTAGTAATCGTTATAACAAAACGTTACACAAGCTTATTGGAAAAATCTGAGTGATTTTTTCTAAATTTGCACCTTTTGTTAACAGTACGACCTATGCATCACTTGCGTCAGTCGGTAAGTTCCTTGTGTCAAAGAAACCCAGCACAAACCCTAAAAGGAAATGTCTGATTGTATCCCATCAATCATGGTAGAACACAGGTTGAAATCCGTTCGGTCTGGGAGCCTTATACTTTTCCATGCTGCAAATTGCAGTTTCCACTTCAACCGCCAAAAATGGCTTCTCCAAGACCCGCAAATCTTCATGAAGCAGAGTATATAAAACCCTTATGCGACAGAATCTCCACTTCTCCTTCGACATCTCCAAGTGAGTATAGGTTCTTATACAAGTTCACCAACACCTGTGTGTGGAAATGTTATAGGCGGTTTAAAGAACATAGAGAGGGATGATCACAAGTCGCATTCAAGTTTTTGTAGACGAAATATAGAGAGACCCAATCAATTTTTTTTTAAATATAATAAAAGTGAATCTTTAAAATTTATAAAGGAAACAAAATTGAAATCACTTTAATGACAAATTTTAACCAAATTTCTCAAAATGCAAAATTTAAGAGTTTTTAAAAAAATCTCATTTTATATACTATTTTCCACCAGACAATAACAATATTTTTAATTACAAAATTTTAGCGTTTTATAAAATCTCACAATTTTTTGCTATTATCCATCAAATCAGTATAATTCTCTAAAATAAAAAATTCTAGTATTCTTACAAATTTTATTAATTTTTGTGGATTATTCTACCATATCAACATGATTTCTCAAAATACAAAATTTTATTGTTTTATATATATCTTAGTTTTTTGAACTATTACCCACCAAATCAACATAATGTCTTAAAATATAAAATTCAAAAGTTTTATAAAATCTCTAAATTTTAATGGACTATTTTTACCAAATTAGTATAAGTTCCAAAATACAAATTCTCGCGCCTTACAAAAACTCTCGATATAATTTTCCAAGATACAAAATATAGTGTTTTAAAATTATTTTAGTTTGTGGAATATTAAACAACAAATCAACATAATTTTCCTAAATTTCTCAATTTTGTTGACTATTATCTATCAAACAACACATTTCCAAACACAAAATTCTAGCGCTTTACAAAATCTTAGTTTTTGTGGATTATTATCCACCAAATCATCATAACTTCCAAAATAGAAAATCTTAACGTTCTACAAAATATCGTACTTTATGTAGACTACTATCCACTCAATGAGAATAATTCCCCCAAATATAAAGCTCTAAGCTTTTACTAAATAACTTATGGATTATTCATTGATAAGCATAATTTCAAAAAGTTAAAAATTCTAGTGTTTTACAAATTCGCTGAGTTTTGTAGATTATTATCCACCAAATCAAGATAATTTTCCAAAGTATCTAGAATTTTACAAAATATATCTTAGTTTTTGTGAATTATTATCCCTCAAATGAATATAATTCCCCAAAATAGAAAACTATAGTGTTTTACAAAATTTCTCAATTTTTGTGTGGGTTATTATCCACTAAATCAACATAATTTTTCAAAGTAAAAAATTCTAGCTATTTTCAAAGTTTTTAGTTTTTGTAGAATACTATCTACAAAATTAACATTATTTCCCAAAATACAAAATTCAAACATTTTCAAAATATCTCGGTTATTATGAACTATTATCCACCAATTCAATATAATTTACATAATTCCTAAAGTAAAAAATTCTAGTGTTTTACAAAATCTATCAATTTTTTTAGGATTATTATCCACCAAATGAGCTAAAAATATAAAGTACAAAATTCTAGCGTTTCAACAAATCCCTCAATTTTAGTTGATTGTTATCCATCAAATGAATATAATTTCTCAAAATATGAAATGTTAGCGTTTTACAAAATCTCTGAAGTGTTTATGGACTATTATTCATCAAATAAACATAATTTCTCAAAATATAAAATTCAAATGTTTTTCACAATCTCTCAAATTTTATTAATATTATCCATCAAATTAGCTTAGTTTCCCAAAATCCAAACTTCTAGCGCTTTACAAAATTTCATAAATTTTTTTACGACTATTATCCACCAAATTAGTTCAACATTTTCCAAACCACAAAATTATAGTGTCTTAAAAATCACTAAATTTGGGTGGCATGTTATCAACCAAATTAATAAAATTTAACAACATTCTAACATTTTACAAAATATCTTAGTTTTTATGGATTAATATCCACTAACATAATTACCAAGATATAAAATTCTTATGACTACAAAAGCCTCTCAGTTTTATGGACTTTTATCTACCAAGTCAGCATAATTTACACAAAATACAAAATTCTAGTGTTTTACATAATATCTTAGTTTTTGTTGACTATTACCCACCAAATCAACATAAATTCTGAAAATATAAAATTTTAGCGATTAACAAAATCTCACAGTTTTTGTGGATTATTATCCACCAAATAAACATTATTTCCCATAAACAAAATTCTATTTTTTTACAAAATCTCTAAGTTTTTGAACTATTACCCACCAAATCAACATAATTTCTCAAAATACAAATTCTAGCGTTTTACAAATTCTCTCAGCTTTGTGGACTATTACCCATCAAATCATCATAATTTTCTAAAATATAAAGTTTTAGTGTTGCAATTCTAGACTAATATCCACGATCTGAACATAGCTTCCCAAAATACAAAGCTCAAACATTTTAGTAAATCTCTTAATTTTTATGGAATATTATCCGCCAAATTAACATAATTTCACAAAGTACAATTTTTTTTTAGTTTTTTACAAAAGAAACTAGACTTAGTGAACTATTTTCCACCAAATCACCATAATTTCTCAAAATATAAAATTATAGCGTTTTACAAAATTCTTCATTTTGTGTGGACTATTATCCACTAAATCAACATTGTTTCTCAAAATACATTATTCTAGACATTTTCAGTCTCTCAACTTTTGAGAACTATTATGTACAGACTAGTTTAATTTTATAAAATACAAAATTCAAGTTTATTACAAAAGTCTCTAAGTTTTTATGGATTGTTATCAACCAAATTATTATAATTTACCAATATTCTAGTATTTTACAAAAAATCTTACTTTGTGGACTATTTTCCACCAAATGAACATAATTCCCAAAGTACAAATTCTTGTGTTTTACAAAATCTATCAAGTTTTGTAAAGACTAATATCCACTGAATGGCTAACAAAATCTCAAAATACAAAATTTTGGTGTTTCAGCAAATCTCTCATTTTTAATTGATTGTTATCCAACAATAAATAGAATTTCTCAAAATAAAAATTTCTTGCGTTTTACAAAATCTCTCAGTTTTTAGGAATAGTATCCATCAAATTAGCTTAATTTTCCAAATTACAAAATTCTAGCGTTTTAAAAAAAAATTTAGTTCTTGTGCCGGCTATTATCCACCAAATTAGTTAAACATTTTATAGAAAAAAAGTTCTAGTGTCTTACAAAATTCTACCAAATTAGTTAAACATTTTCCAAAAAACAAAATTCTAGTGTCTTAAAAAATGTCTCAATATCCACCAAAGTAGTACAATTTACCAATATTCTAGCATTTCATAAAATATCCTAGTTTAATGTATTAACAATCAAATCAATATAATTTCATATAATACAAAATTATAATGCTTTACAGAAACTCTAAGCTTTATGGATTATTAACCTCTAAGTGAGCATAATTTTCCGAAAAATTCCTAGCATTTTGAAAAATCTCTCAGCTTTGTGAACTATTATTATCAACAAATCAACATAATTTTTCAAAATACAAAGTTCTAGCATTTAAAAACTCTTAGTTTATGAGGACCATTATCCACCAAATCAAGCTAACTGAACAAATTCTCGGGTATACAGAATCTCCTAGTTTTTTGTGGACTATCCATGAGTGGACTATCCATGAGATAAGTAAAATTTTTCAAAATACAAAATTCATATGTTTTATAAAATTTGTAAGTTCTTTTATATTATCATGCACCAAATTATCATAAGTTTCCAAAAACAAATTCTAGTGTTTTACTAAATTTTTGAATTTTTGGGGGACTATTTTCCACCAAACGAGAATAATTTCTCATAATACAAAATTGTAATGTTTTACAAAATCTCTTCAGTTTAATGGAAAATTATTTATTGAATCAACATAATTTCTCAAAACACAAAATTCTAGCGTTTTACAAAATCTCACAGTTGTTGTGGAATATTATCCACTAATTCAACATAATTTCCCCAAATACAAAATTTGAACGTTTAAAAAAATCTATAAGTTTTGTGGACTATTATCAACATATTTCAAAATAGAAATTTCTAATGTTTTATAATATCTCTTAATTTTTTGGAAAAAATCAACAACATTTCCCAACAAACAAATTCCGTAGCGTTATAAAGAAATATCTCTGTTTTGTGGACTAGTATCCATCAAATCACAATCATTCCTCAAAATATAGAATTCTATCACTATAAAAAATCTCATATTTCTTATAGACTATTATCCACCAGTTTTGTATAATTTTCGAAAATATATAACTATAGATTTTCATAAATTTCCTTATAGTTTTATGGATTATTTTCCACAAAATCAGCATAAGTTCCCAAAATACAAAAATCTAGCGCTTTACAAAATCACTCAGTTTTTATGGACTATTATCCACAAAATAAGCATAAATTCCAAAAATAGAAAATTCTCGCATATTGCACAATATTTTTATTTTATGGAATATAATCTATAAAATTAGCACTTTCCAAAATACAAAATTTTAAGAGTTTACTAAATCTCTCATTTATGTTGACTAGTATCCACCATCTCAGCATAATTCCTCAAAATACTAAAATCTAACATTTTACAGAATCTCCACTTTTGTGGACTATTATCCACCAAATCAACATAATTGCCTAAAATACAAAGTTATAGTGTTTTGCAAAATCCCTCAAGTTTTGTAGACTATTATTATCCATCAAATTAGCATAATTTCCCAAAATACAATTTCTTATGTTTTATAAAATCTCTCAGTTTTGTGGAATATCTTTTACCAAATGAGCATAATTTTACAAATTCTAGCGTTTACAGAATCTCTTAACTTTTTGTGGATTATTATCGAGCAGATAAATAGAATTCTCAAAAATACAGAATTATTGTGTTTTACGAAACCTGTAAGTTTTGGTAGATTATTATCCACCATATTAGCATAATTTCCCAAAAAGCAAAATTTTAATATTTTACTAGATCTCTCAGTTGAGGACTATTATCTACTAAATTAGCATAATGTCTCAAAATACAAAATTGTAGCATTTTAAGAAACATTTCAATTTTTATTGATAAATATCCAAAAAATTAGCATAACTTTAAATATAAAATTTTAACGCTTTACAAAACCTCTAAGATATTTTGGACTATTATCCATCAGTTCATCATACTTTCCCAATATAATAATTTCTAACTTTTAAAAAAGTTTATTCATTTTTTTTGGGACATATTATCCACCAAATCAGCATAATTCCCCAAAATTCTAGTGTTTAATAAATATTTCAATTTTATGGACTATTTTCTAACAAATCAACTTTAACTTCTCAAAATACAAATTATAGCATTTTAAAAAAGCTCTCAATTTTTATTGGGAATATTATCTACTAAGAGATTGATTGGTTCAACCACATCTACTCAAAAAACCAAATTTTGTAGACGGTTGCGATTTTAGCGATTTGTGCCAATCATACAAATCGTTTCATACCGTTGGAAACCGCCTTAAATCGACTTAAATCCCTCAAACTCAAAAGCTCTTTCTCACAAGCGTTTGCGGTTACAGGTGATTAAGATTTTTGAAAAGAAAACTCAATATTAGTAATATCTTTATATAATATTAACAAAACAAATAATAAATTCATAAATTCCAAATAATATATATCCTCTTAATACAATAGAACATCTTTAAATTAATAATGATAGGACCGTGAAAATTGTTAATTTGAGAGATATTAATTAATCAAATTTATAATTTCTTAATTTTTTATTAAAAGTTTATTAAAAGTTGAATTTCTCAATAAATTTATATTTATTAAAAGATTTAGAAATTTATCAAATTCACAATTTCTTAAATTTTCTCTTTTCACTAAAATAATAAGTTCATTTTACTATTTCATATTATTTTATTTTATTTTAGAATTTTCCTGTTTCCGAATTCATCATACTTCATCTTATATATAATTTTCTATTTTTAGAATTCATCATGTTTTCTTTTTATATTTTATTTTCAGTATTTAAAATATTTATTTATTTATTATTTATTTATTAGTTCTATTTTTTATATAAAAGATTTATAGGATTCACTTGGTTTCATATTTATTTAAGTAAATAAATTTAAATATTTTTTTTCTAAAAACTAATTAAATCAATTATAATTTATTGCATAATTTCTAACAATAAATTTTCATCTAAAATATTAAGAAATTAATCATATAAAAAAATATGTTAAAATTTATGTAACAGACATGTTGCAACTAACAACCCTAATACACTCGAATATTAGTTTATAGATGATTAATTTATAGAGGTTATACTTTATAAGAAAAGTTTCAACTCATAACTCTAATATACAATGAAAATGAAAATATTTGATCTTAATTTTCGTTGAAATAAATTAGGTTTTTTACAAACAAAATAAAATTTTAAAAATGGTTGATCAAGTTTTCAAAAGATTTTTTTTTATAATTTTATATATAGTTTTATTAAGTTAGTGCTATTATCATAATATTATGGTTTTAATTACTTTTTATAATTATTTATTGTATTTATTTTTCTATTTTTTGTTGAACCGCTACTACAGTCGCTATTATATCAGTCATACATATCCCGCTAAAGCACTCATTGACAATCATTAAACCAGTCGTTCAAATCGTTTTATCACGTTATAAACCGATATCGCCCAAATCCGCAAACTCCCTCAACCGCAACCACAATAGTTTCGTTTAAACCAGTCAGGCTCTAAACATGCATAGTTTCCCAAAATATAAAATTCTAGTGTTTTACAAAATCTCTCTTTTTGTATACTTCTATCCACCAAAGTAGCATAATTTTCCAAAATATAATTTTTCTATCATTTAAAAAATCTCATAGTTTTTTGTGTATATATATCTACCAAATCGGTATATTTCTCAAGCTACAAAATTCTAGCGTTTTAAAAACTTTCTCAGTTTTTGTAGTATTTTATCTACCAAATAAGCATAATTTTTCAAAATACAAAATTCTGATATTTTACAATGTCTAAAATATTTGTGGACTATTATCCATCAAATGAACATAATTTCCCAAAATACAAATTATAACGTTTTACAAAATCTCTAATTTTTTGTATACAAATTATCCACAAATTACTGTAATTTCCCAAAATACTAAATCTTAACGCTTTGAAAATCTCTAAAGTGTATGGTCTTTTATCCACATAATAAGCAGAATTTCCAAAAATACTAAATTCTAGTGTTTTACTAAATCTCTCAATTTGTACAGTGACTATTATCTACCAAAAGAGCATATTTTCTCAAAATAAAAAATTCTAGCAATTTAAGAAATCTCTCAATTTTTGTAGACTGTTATCCATCATGTCAACATAATTTCCCATGATTTTATCGTTAATCAAAAATCTCTCAATTTTATGGAATATTATCCATCAATGAACATAATTTCTCAATATGATTTTTTTAGCTTTACAAAATATTTGTGTTGTATATAGACTATTATCCACCAAATAGGCATAATTTTCCAAAAACATATTTTGAAAAATCTCTCAATATTTTGTAGACTATTATCCACTAAATCAACACTTTCTTAAAATACTACTCTTTTACAAAATTTATTAATTTTGTGGACTATTATCCATCAAATTAGCATATTTCTTTGAAAACAAAATTCTAGATATTTACAAAGTCTCTCAATTTTATGGGTTATTATTCACCAAATCAACATAATTTTCCAAAATATAAAATTCTAAATTTTTACAAAATTTCTCACTTATTGTTGATTATTATCCACAAAATCAATAGAATTTCTCAAAATACAAAATTATAGTATTTTAGAAATTCTCTCAATTTTTAGGGAATTTTATCCACTAAATAAACATAGTTTTCCAAAATATAAAATTCTAGTGACAAAACCTCTCATTGTTTGTGGGGGTTATTATCTATTTAATCACTATAATTTCCAAAATACAAATTAGATCATTTCAAAAAATCTCTCAATTTTTTTTTTGAAAAATATAATCTATCAAATCAACATAATTTTCCAATATAGACAATACTGAAACCATACTGAAATCATAATAGTTATTGTTGATCCATGAAATGTCACAAGGAAAATATAGAATATTCCAAGAGATAAATTGAATCAAACACAAGACTAAAATAGGGTTAGTATGAACAATAAGTAAGAATGAGGTCACTTAAAGTAAATATTAAAATAAAAAAGTTGAAAAGTAAATAGCATGAAATAAGAGTTGAAAGCGTAAAGTGACGTGGTCGTGGGAGCTGAATTGAAAGTGTGTAATCGTAAATGCAAGGTAAATGAGTGTGGGAAAGGGGATCCGCACTTGATTGGCGTTTTATAGTTTTAATCGCTTAGTGGACTGCGAGTGGTATCGAAGCTGGTTGCTGGACTCGTGAGTTATGTAGATTGGATACAAGCGAGGTCGAATGAAAACATCTAAAACTAACACTCCAAAATCTCTAAAATCTCTTTCTCTAACAAACTCTCTTATATTTTTCTATCCCTATTTTTAATTGTACATTATTCTCTATTTATAAAAAATAACATCCGATTTAATTTTCGACTTTTAAATCTTGCATTTGGGTCTTCCTCTTCTTTGGTCCATTTCTTTTAATTCTCTTTGACGAATAGCTTTTTCTTCGAGACATGAGCCGAGTCGAATATGGGCTTGATCTTGATCTGATACGCAGTCCATCATAACAGTTATGTAAACGAATACTGTAGACAAAGCTTTAAAACAAGATTTTAATGTAGTGTTTCTGTTAATCTCACTTAATAAGAGCAAGTGTAACGGTAGATACATAATGGGATTCTTAACCATTATAATAATAGTTAAAAATTGTTAAGAAATTTTATAAAGAGGACACAAAAATTAGGGCTCCAATGATAGAGTATAATTGGAATTCTTAAGAATAAAATAATATTATTTTAAAATAAAAATATTGAAAAAAAGAAATTTATTTAATTTGCTTAAACTTATAAATTATTTTATAACATATAACTATAAATAAAATGCAAATAAAAACATAATATAAAAAGAAGTACATATTTAAACGGGTAAAAAAAGGTTAATTGTAATCNGAACTTGAGCCAAATATTCTCAACCAAATCCGCTTTCAATTGTTGGTGTATTGCGTGATCCCAAACACGGATTTGATTGCTCATAATATTGCCTAGATTTGCATCAACACAAAAGTATTATGTATTTTTACTAACTAATTTATTTTGTCAT
>OVAO01000439.1:0-21358 GCA_900406285.1 Biscutella auriculata | reverse complement strand
GGCATCAAGCAGTTTAAGGATCTCCTTTTTCACAACTTCTTTTAAGTTAGGGTTCAGTCATCTTTGGTGTTCTATGGACGACATCGATTCATTTTCCAAATGAATTATGTGTNATCCAGAGAATAACCAATGGCTCTTCTGTATTTCCGAAGTTCGGAAATCAGGCATTCAACCTCCTTGTCCTTTAGTGCATCATTTATGATTACCGGGTAGGTTGAGTTAGGACCGAGGAACTCGTATCTGAGACCTTTCGGGAGAGGTTTGAGGTCAAGCTTAGGAGCTTTAAGTTCTCTCCAATCCTCTTCAACTAAAGGTTTACAAGTTTCCTTTTGGGTTCCAGCCTCTGCTGTCTTAACATCGATGTTTTTAGGTATAGGCAATTCCTCAAATTCAGTATCGCCATCAGAGTCCTCCAGGTTTAATTCCTCTGTTTGTATTTCAAACAGTTTGTTTTCTTTTTCAACCGAGGTAAAATCCTCTTGCATCTCGTCCAAGAACTCGTCGGTCAACTCGTCAAGTATTTCAACACTAAAGGTGTGATCATTAGGATCTGGTTTTTTCGTGACCTCTTTCATGTCAAATTGTTGGACTTGATCTGTTCCCATATGGAGGTCTATCTTGCCATTTTTGACATTGATAACAGCTCCAGCAGTTGCTAGGAAATGTCGTCCGAGAATGAGAGGGTCCTTGGGTTCCTCTTTCATCTCGAGGACGATGAAGTCTGTCGGGATTGCGTTCCATTTATGCAGAGTGGCCAGCACTAAGGAAATTCTGCAGGGCTTAAAGGTGTTGAAACCGAGTTTCCGAGCAGTGGAGAGTGGCATGACGTTCACACTTGCTCCAAGATCACAGAGGCATTTATCAAATATCAGGTGCGATATAGAACACGGTAAGGTGAAGCTTCCTGGGTCTTTTAGTTTTTTGGGAGGAGGTAAAGTCTGAATAATCACACTACATTCCTCGGTTAGATCAATTCTTCCTTCTATGTCTTTTATCTTGCTCTGGATAGCGTTCTTCAGGAACTTGCTATACTGGGGTATGAGCATAAAAGCATATAATATAGGCAGAGCTGTCTGAAGTTCTATCATCTGACTCTGATATTTCTTAATCGGCCTATCTTTATGAGGTCCAGGGAACGGAAGTTTCGGTTCATAGTGGGATTTAAAGGTTAGTATCTGTACGACTTTTCTCCGCTGGCTGAGCGGTTTTTTTGTCGGTATGGTCTTCGCTCTCAACGTTGTCGATAGTTGGGTCCAATACAGGTTTATCCACTCTCGGAGTATCGTCCCCCAAACTTCGGTTCGTATTGTCCACAATGGGAGTCTGGGGTGTCAAGGCTTTGCCTGAACGAAGAGTAATGGCGGGGACATAGCCCGGTGGACTGTATTTTGTAGGTGGCACATCCATTTTGGCCACTGCATTAGAGAGAAGACGCAATTGGTGATCGAGATCAGCACAGGGGTCGGGAAGGTGGGGTTTGGAGTCAACTATTGCTAGATTGGTGGTTTGGTGTAGGTCTTCGACGTGAGTGTTGAACGCTTCATGTGCCGTAGCGAGAAGGTCGAGAAAAGATGTGGTAGCGATTGCGNGCAATTGGTGATCGAGATCAGCACAGGGGTCGGGAAGGTGGGGTTTGGAGTCAACTATTGCTAGATTGGTGGTTTGGTGTAGGTCTTCGACGTGAGTGTTGAACGCTTCATGTGCCGTAGCGAGAAGGTCGAGAAAAGATGTGGTAGCGATTGCGGAAGGTGAATCAGGTGGGGTGGATGAAGGAGATTGAATAGGTAAAGGGTGGTGGTATGGGGAAGGAGGTGGTTGGACATCGAAGTTTTGGAGATAAGAGACGTATTCCAAAGAAGGAAAATTAGATGTTTGCTGAGCATATGTCTCGATAGGAAGAAGGGTTTCGGGTTTTGAGGTGAGCAATTGATCTAGCAAAGTTTTAAGTGCATCGATCTGCTTCTGATAGTGGTTATCCGAAGTAGGAGTGGTGTCGCCGGAAGGATCATCGAAGATGGAGCCATATTGGCTTTCGCTCGTGGTTAAGTTGTCGATTAATGTGTAGCCCGAAGTGGCACTCCGCTTGAGGAAACTGCCGGTGTTGGCCGTGTCGAGAACAGAACGACAACGGGGCTGAAGGCGTCGGTAGAAGGTACTGAGAAGGTTGGCGTCCAAAAATCCGTGATGTGGGCACTGCGAAGTGTAATNAGACGTTCCCAAGCATCACTTAGAGATTCGGCGATGGTCTGCTGAAATCCGGAAATTGCTTTCCGAAATTTTGAGGTCATAGCGGGCGGGAAAAATTTAGACAAGAATTTGCGCTTGCATGCGGCCCATGAGACAATTGAATCTTTCAATAGCATTTTCTACCAATGGTGCACATGTTTACCAAGCGAGAAAGGAAAAAGACGCAATTAAAGCGCGTCTTCACTCACACCATCGAATTTAACAGTATTGCATATCATTTCAAAACGGTCTAGATGTTCTAAAGTATCCTCATCAGGATATCCTAGAAATTTATGTTCCTCTATTAAAGCGATAAATTCTGACCCGATTTGGAATGAATGTGAGGTGATTGGTGGTGCACGGATTCCGGATCGCATCTCGTAGATCGTTGGGGTATCCTCGAAACCAATCATCTGATCAGCAGGTGGGGGGTAATAAGCTCCACCCAAGATGTGCGGATGAGTTTCCATAGTCAACAGGGTACCTGAAATGGCTAAGGAGAAAACTAAACGAAATGAAAAGAAAACGTAGTCCCAGTCAAACGCAAGAACTAATTGCTAGTACGAAAATAATCCCGAACGGCAACGACGCCAATTTGATAAACAGATTTGTTTCTCAACTACTGCTACTATAGACGAGTAGAGCAGAGGAAAATACAAACTGCTTAGGAAATGAAGTAGATGAGTATATTATCGACCCAAATCGGGAGTTGCACTAGGTCAATCAGTCTATAAAGAGTTCAGCTAGTCTACGCATAATAGGAATTGAATGCTGTCACTAACAATCCTAAACTGATGGCATAAAGTAAAACAGAACAAAGCAAACAAAAAGCAAGGGTAAAATAATCCTAAGCAAATGGACTAGAGAAAGAAACTAGTGATCAGAGTTCAGGAAACAAGTGCTTAATCAAAAACAGGATTCTGCTAATCCTAGATCTAGGAATATCAAATAAAGACCCGCGCTCTCGCGTCAAAGATCCCTTTTCTAGATAAGATGATCGCAATCTCTTGACTAGATTCAATACCTAGATAGCACTAAGAACAATTCCTTCCAACCTCTAAATAATCCTAAGCACTCTCGTGTCAATAGAATATATTCAGCATTCATTGCTTAGATCTAACAACCTATCAAACTCTCCCGGGAAAACCTGATAGGAACGAATCTAAAATAGATGGATCAAATCTATTAAAACATTAAACACACAAGGCATGGAGATTAATGAAAGAATAAAAACATAAGCACCAGATCCATCCCTAAAATCACTAGATCTAACTAATCCATAAGCTTAGAATAAAAGACTACTCACTAATCATTGCAAACTAAAACATAAATTCAGCTTAAAACTTAAAAACTGATTACAAACTTAAAACTAGAGTTCACCAAAAAGATAAACCCAAAGGAGAGAGTCTCCACTAAAACATCTCTCAAACTTCTTAAAACTTCTTTTCAAAAGATGAAATGAAGAGACTATTTATGGGCAAGCTTCCATGGGCAAAAAAGTCCATTTTTGGCAATTTCAGGCATGAGTATCGGCCAAGGGCTGCCCGGTACTAATCTGGGCCGGCCGATTTCGATCTGGGCAGACCGATTCTCATCCGGGCAAACCGATTCTGCTGTATCGGTCGGGGCCTGGCCGGTATGCCCTTCCTCATGGCCGGTACGTCCTTCTTATCGGCCTGAGCTTGGCCGGTAATCCCTTCCTCCTGGCCGGTACTGGTGTATCGGCCTGACCTTGGCCAGTACTCCATTCCTCTTGCCCGGTACTGGTCTGGTTGACTCTCAGAGTTGACCGGTTACAGCCCTTTCCATACCCGGTTGATGCACGGTCTTCCTAAACACCTGTAAATGCAATATGTGCCCGAATGCAATCCTAAAAGACTCTAAAATGACCGAAAACATATAAAACTGAGGAGAAGACGAGACTAAAATAACGATAAAAACCGAGTATATAACCGGCTTATTCGCGGATATGAATTACGGATTATGGATAATAATATTTTAATGGTTGGTTAAGTTAACTCAACCGTTATGATGTTATTTGAATATACCACGTTGCATGTTTACTCTCGGCTGAATTTTGGAGGTAAATGTTTTTATGGAGAAAATATTTTAAATAATCTTAATATTCATAATTAGTTTTACCTGGGTTCTTGTTAAAAAAATTACTTTTACCTCCGTAACGTAATAAGTCATCGTTTTCCTTGTATAAAATGATATAATGACTTCGTAATAGGTCATAAATAGGTCATCATAGCTGCGATATAAAAATACTCGTTATAAATGTTAGCGGCTGATTTCTGGTTAATTCTCTTTGATTTCGGCTGAGTTACTCTTGGGTGTTGAAGCAATGAAATAGAAATGATATCTTATTACGACAAGCCAACATATTACGAAGCCGTAAATACCGGTGTTTTGCTTCCCAACTTATTTACGGGTTGAAAAATATTTTCTACGATTGATTCTGGTTTAACTATATCTCAAACCTTAGCTACTACGACAATAAAACTATATAACTCAGCCTTTGAAAAATGAAATTCGAAAATATCGCGTTCCATGTTTACTCGATTGTGGTGCTGACCCATTCTCTTACATCGGTAACGTAAAAAAGACATAACTTCCCTCCTGCTATAACATTATAACTGCTTAATAGTACATCATAGCTTTGTGATAAGAAAGCTTAACTTGTGATATTATACATTATTTAGGAGGTATAGGGTTAATGTCTTAATATTTTAATATTTTGAGAAAAATGAATATGTGTTCTAGATGCGGCTGAACTGTGGTTCTATTACGACTGGCTTATATTTTAATTATGGTTGAGTTATGATTTGTTTTGGTTTATAGATGCCGACTAAGACATCAAAGGAAATCATATCCGGCAATATTACTATTAACGTCCGAGCTTCTATTCACGGCCGATTTGCAGATTAGAGTTGTTTCTTAAGCAGATGTGAATTGTTTTAAAAACAGCCGAGTTGTAATCGTTGTTTCTAAAGCGTTACACTGCTTCATGACAATAACTATAATAACTACCGCAAACAACAACAATAAAATCGTCTTCTTGATCAGAAGCCATCCTTTCTTCAATCTTGCTTTGAAAGTTATTAACGAGATTCATCTCGATTTCCTCAATTTGTTTTATATCCTCCTCGAAGCACTGTTTAACCTCTGGCATTTCCAGCACTTAGCCAATTTATTCTTTATATTTTTCAATTTGTCGTGAACTCCTTCATCCTCCCATTTAAATGCATGCTGATCATTCACCAACTGCCAAATTCAAACAAACGATAAGAATTGATGATACCATCCCTCATTATGTACAAAACTCGGTTTATGCAGATTTAATTAGGGATAAGTTATGTCCATACTTGTATTCCTCCATGTAACGCCATAATTTAGCAAGTTTATCCTTATGAACAGGTGTGTAAGGATCGTATATCGCTGGTGAAGGTACAATATGCTTCCTCAAGAACGACCTCCGATTTGGCTCAATGTTCGTAAAAACTGAGTTTGGAAAGCGACAACCCTCTCGATAAGCTTTTAAAATTAATTTTGCGCCCAATTGGAGAATTTTCAAATTAATTTGGTCAAAAAGCTGAATGTGTTAGCTCTGAAACTCAAATCTTCCTCCTCTATATTATTATATCTCCTCTTATACTTTCTCTTCGTCTTCTTTTATCTCACTCTCCTCCTTCAACGCCTCTCTCTCTCTCTTCCTCTCTATCTCAAAGTATAACACTTTTTCTTTTTTGTCATGGAACCGTGGGTGGAAAAACTGGACAAACGTGATATGAAGAAGGCGAAGGAGCAATAGGACAGAGTTAGTTCCATCTCCGATGCACATTGGGGGATTCCAGATATATGTCAATGTGGGGGTTATATCATGAAAGAAGCCTCTTCGGGTCCAAAGTATAAACGTGATTTTGATACCTTACCGGGGAGCAGGTACTTCACGTGCGAGAAGTACGAGGTAGTTCTTTTTTTCCTTCACGTCTACGTAAAACTATGTGAAACTAAATTTGTCAAACTGCGTAAAATTGTGTGAAACTGCAGGACGATGGGCTCGACTTTCGTCAGCCATGGTATTCAGTGTTGAAGAGGAAGTTGGAATGTTAAAGAGGAAGGTGGAGTCGATGGTTGAAGAGATCGCAAAGCTCAAGGCGTGGCTTACTGCTGGACCGTCCGGTCCATGAAATTCTTCTCCATGTTATCTTTGGTTGTACTTAATTATGTAATCTTTGGTTTTCTCTCTTTGGTTGTACTAAATTATGTTATCTTTTGTAGTCAACCTTATGTTATGGTATCATTAGAGTTTTTCGAACAAGTTAAAATAAGTTCAACAAAGATATGAATAATAAGTTCAACAAAGATACCAATAATGAGATCATATCTGCCTAATAAGACATCGAACTTTACATAAGAAGACATTATTTTATTATTTATTGCATTAAATAACCCCAATACCAAACGGCTGATTTAGTCTCATTTGTGATATATGGCTAACTTGTGGTATTTTTCGCCTAAATTTCATGGGATATCTTTTATTACCTGGCTGATTTATGGTTTGATTATTACGTATAATGATAATGTGTATTATTTAGAAGTTTACTGTGGTACGACTGAGTTCTGTTTTAATATAGCCGATATATTAATTAATAAAAGCTGATTTACGATGTATAATTTAGCGTTAACGGCTGATTTACGGTGTACAATTTTGTTCTATACGATTGATTTATGGAATTGAGTTTTGCCTAATAAGGCAGACTTATAATTAATAAAGGGTGACTTACGGACTAGAATTTAGTATTATAAGGCTGATTTACGGACAATAATTTTGTATTAAAAGTCGGATATGACATTAGTTTAATCATTCCTTCTAAGGTTTATTGTGTTTTTAACCAAATACATACTCAAAATGATATTTCATTAAGACATGTCACTCTTAATAATAAAAAGCTTAATCTAATTATTCTTCAATCTTCAATCTGCTTGAGAATGTCCTGAAGCATTTTGATTGTATCCTCGATTCTCTTACGGTCCTTCGGTTTGGAGGTCCGTCTAGTAGCAAACAACATTGTGATACAACTAGATCCATCATTATGTGGCGGTTACAGGAGTTTGAGCATTCTCGGAAATGGCAGTGCCACGACTGGCAGCTTCGGAGTACCGCGACATGTCGTCAGCTGGGTGCTCCTTCCCCCAAAACTAATACTTCACCTGATTCATCTACTCGAACTGAATCCTCCCCCACCCCTTTTCCTCCACCACTCCCTTCACTCTCGAACTCCACCTCCGTTGATGAAACCATTGATGAATCTGTTGATGAATATGACGATTTTATCATCCGTCATTGGTATATGCGGTAACATGGGTCGACGTTGTTATCGCAATTCGTTTCGCCATTTTTCTTATCAACTGATTAAGAGATTTGAACCCTTGGTAGTACCCTTTTTATACACCTTTCTTAAACAAAAAGGTCGCTATAACTACGTCTCTAATAGATGTCATTTAATGAGTTATTATTTAGGTTATTAAAATGTGTTTTATATTATGACGGCTGAGTTATCAGAGTTGTTATGAATGAGTTATTTTTGTCTCAAAACTCAGCCATATAGTATAAGCGGCTAAACGACAGTGTCTCAATTACTTACCTCAGTAAGTAATAAGACCTCAATTGCTTCGTAATACGACATAATAGTTGTGTGATAAGACGTCATAGCCATATAATAGGACATTTATTTATTCTTCAGAGTGAATTACTGATAACGTTTTAATTCATAGCTGTCATTTCTTGAGTTATTAATGCTCAGAGGTACTCTACCTCTGTTAGCTAAAAAGTCAACATGGCCTCGTAATAAGACATCTCAACAGTGTATTTTATTATTATTATTTATGCTATTTAAATGAGTTTCAAGTTTTCACGATATTAATTAATAATCAGAATTACTCTTTTAAAGGTCAGGTTATATTTAAATAATATACGGATAAGTTATTATAGTTGTTACGGCTAGGTTCTAATAGTTTATTTCAATCATCATATTACGACAATAAACTTTTGATGGGTGATTTACATAAACTAATTTTATGTTTTTAAGGCTAACTTACTATGTTATAACAACTGAGTTATTAGAGTTTGTGCGACTGAGTCAACTTTGCCTCAAAACTCCGGCGTAAAGAATAACGGCTAAATGACAGTGTTTTGGGAGAAACGATTTTATGTTGGTTTTGAATAGTAAGAACGTATAGGAAGAAGGAGAATACACTGAGGAATATAGAAAAAAGACTAAAACTGGAATTTAATTATATGTTGGATTCATTAAGATCAACGACGACCAAGAAAAACAAAGTAAAGATGATATTCAGGGCTAATTTACGGTGTATAATTATTTCTTTGGTGGCTAACTTATGGTTTAATTATTGCAAAGTTAATGTGGACGGCTAATTGACGGATATGAATTTTGTCTTACACGATAGATTTCTGATTTTAATCCTGATTTGCTTTATAAATTTGGTTAAGTTCTTGTTTATGAACAACTGATTTCTTTTGTATTAAAGCAAAAGAGATAACAAATTATATTTCATTAATACCACTCGAAAGGTTACAAAGGATCGAAGGCCGATCGAACAATCTACAGAAGGAACAGACGCCAAAGTGCCATCGACGACTCAGTTCCAGTTCTTTCCACCAACATTAAATTCCCGTAAAATAATGGAACATCTCTTCCGGGAATATAATGGCTGGTGGACTGAACTGGAACAGAGTGGTCGATGAAGCTTTGGCGTTTGTTTCTCTGTATACCGTTCGATCGAGAATATAATGTTATGCACAACTGATTTACGTAAATAAAGATTAGATAACCCAGTCAGTATGTAAATAAAAACTATATAACTCAACCATTAGATATGAAATTCCCAATTTGAAACTACCGGGCGTTCCATGTTATCTCGATGCTAATGCAGACCCATTCTTTTACATCTGTAACGCTAAAAGATAATAGATGTGTGATAAGACATCATAGCCACATAATAGGACACCGTAAGATTAACACTATAAGTTTTCCTACCGAAAGTAAATAATAAGGGACATCTTACCGCTATAATTTGAATAACACATTCATAAGCACTATAGAAGATATATTTAAATATTAACACATTAAACCTAATATTACGTATAAAAATAATAAGGTTGACTTACGGAGTAAATTTTGGCCTGAACGGCTGATTTACGATGTAGAAAATTTTCTTACACGGCTTATTTACGATGCATAAATTTGTATTATACGAATGATTACGATTTTCATGGATTTGTTATTTCATAGCTGATTTTTTAAAAATAATTAGTCTAATACGGCTGAATTAGGGGTTATATTTTGTTTTAAAGGCTGGTTTTTGAGTATAGTACGGTTGATTTACATTGATATTTGGTTGAGTTACAATTTCTGATCGATTATTGAATATAATTTGTTTATTACGGCTGAATAAATTAGTCAAATAGAGATGCATTTGACGTATTGATCTTGGCGATAGAGCTGGGTTATGTTATATCAAAATATAGTGCTAAGGTGTCCCTTAATGATCCCTATTTACTTTTGGTAGGAAAATGTATAGTGCCTGATATAATATTTAGTGTTCAGGTTTACTGCGGTACGACTAAGTTCTGGTTAAATGTGACAAATATAATAATTAATTAAGGCTGATTTACGTGTTAAATTTTTGTTTCACCGGCTCGCTTATGGTTTAACTATGGCTCAGTTACTTTGCACATCTGATTAACGGATATGAACGGTTGATAATGGTTGAGTTGTTGTGTATTGAAACAAAGAGATATAAATGATAATTCATTGAGACAACTCGACAGATTACAAAGGCTCGAAGGCCGATGGAACAATCTAAAAATGGAGAAGCTCGAGGATGCGGGAAAATATGAGGTTGAAAAAAATAAGAAGTGGAAATAAAAAAGAGATGTCTCTTCCAAGAGTTGCCCATGCCAACAATATCAGAGACATATAGAGGAAGAGAAAACCATGGATTGGTCGAAGTTCGTACCCAATCCACGACTAGACAATCACCGTTTCCTTACTGTATCCACGTCAGCATAGATACAACAGGAAGCGACCGTCGATCAGCATAGATACAACGAGAAGACGATGGTCCATGGGCAGAATGACAGAGATGTCATTATCAGACTGCATGAGAGAACCCTTATGAAGTTAGGGCAAACAAGCAAGATAAAAGAGAAAAGAAATATTATAGGGAAGAAACGACCCAAAATGAGGATTTTGTTTGATTACAACGAAGAAACGCGACTCCCTTTAAAGACGAAGACGAAGAAAGGGAAGAAAAAGAGGGAGACAAAAAGAAATTAAAGACTGGAATAATCTTATATGTTGGAAAGAAATTAAAAACGAAGAAACGCAAATTTCATATCTATTATTCATTTTATTGCTGAAGTTCTGTTGGATTGATTACGATCAACGACAGCAGAGAAAAAAGAAATTAATGATGATTTACCATAACTCAGCCACGATGTAGATGAAGACCAGAAAACGCATCCGTTAGATATGAAATTTGAAACTAACGCGTTTGCTCCATGTTATCTCGTGTTAGTGCCGACCCGTTCTCTTACATCAGTAACGCAAAAAGACATACTTTACCAGGTGATATGACATATCATAGTTGCGTACTAAGACATTAATAGCTGACTAGTAGGCCATCATAGCTGCGTAATCCGACATCCCAATTTGTAATATTATATTATTATTTACGGTATAAGGTTAATCTTTAAAATATTATTGACGGTATTCTACTAAAAGTTTACAGAGTAGAGGGTTTAGCTGTGCTGATTTACGTAGTATATCTTTACTTTTTCGGCGGACTTAAGTAATAGTTACGACTGAGTTATTTTGGTTTACTCTTCAGTCGTTGGATTGTTTATCAATTTGATCATAGGTGTTGTTTATCAATTCGATCAATTATATCTCAAACGTTGGATTCNCGGACTTAAGTAATAGTTACGACTGAGTTATTTTGGTTTACTCTTCAGTCGTTGGATTATTTATCAATTTGATCATAGGTGTTGTTTATCAATTCGATCAATTATATCTCAAACGTTGGATTCTTTATCAATATGATCCTAGTTATTATTCAAGTCTCACTTCTGGTTGTATTATGGCTAACTATGTTGTATAATGGCTTGATTAATACTGACTTAGTTAATCTTCACGACAGATTTACTTCTAAAACTTGGCTGAGTTACTATTAACGGATGACGTGTGTTTAAATTTTGGTTGATTACTTTTTCGTTTTGGTTGAGTTATTCTTCACAGCCGTTGGAATTATTATATGACACGGTAGAAGATGATGCAACATAATAACAAAGTTCTTTATTAAGTGAAGTCGTCAGATTACAAAGGCCTGAAGGCCGATTGAGCGAACTACAAAAGGCACAAACGCCAAAAGTGCAATAACGAACATAAGTTGTTTCAACAGGCAAGGTCGGCAAGGTTGACACCAAGGACAATAAAACATTGACAAAATCTGCATCAACGAACTCTGTATCGATGAACTCTGTATCGATGAACTCTGTATCGATGAACTCTATATCGACGAACTCTGCATCAAGGGAATCAGAAATTGAAAGCACTACAGAGGACTCTCGAAAGACATTTGATCAGATTAGGTGACATGTGCCACTTGAGAGCACCCACTTCCACCAAACCACGACCAGACGGAGACTGTCAAGTGACATCCACGTCAGTAAAGATACAATGAGAAGTGACCATCGATCAGTAAAGATACAATGACAAGATGATGGTCTTCGATCTGTATGTTGGAGATGTCGTTATCAGACTCCATGAAAAAGCCCTTCTGAGGACAGGGCGAGAAGGCGAGAGAAAAGACGAGAGAAAAGAGTCTAGGGACGAAATGGTCTTGAAAGATAATTTTGTTTGATTACGAAGAAGAAACGCAAATCCCTTTAAAGACAAAAAGGAAGAGTAAGAAGACACAGAGGGAGAGAAAAAAAAAGAGAACTTAGGGACTGAAATAATCTTATATGTTGGATTGATTACGATCAATGAAAACAAAGAAAAAAGAAATTAAAGATGCTATTCAAGGCTAATTTACTGGTTAGCAAGTCTCCTTATCCGTTGGATTGATTATGATCAACGACAGCAGAGAATAAAGAAAATAAAGATGTTTTCCCATAACTTAGCCACAATGTAGATAAAGACTAGATAACTCATCTGTTACAAATGAAATTTGAAAATACTGCGTTCGTTCCATGTTATCTCGCCGTTAGTGCTGACCCGTTCTCTTACATCGGTAACGTAAAAAGAAATACTTTACCAGGTGATATGACATATCATAGCTGCCTACTAAGACATTAATAGATGATTAGTAGGCCATCATAGTTGCGTAATCAGACATCTCAACTTGTAATATTATATTATTATTTACGGTATAGGGTTAATCTTTAAAAATTTATTGACGGTATTGTACTAATATTATATAGAGTATAGGGTTTAGCTGTGCTTATTTATGTAGTATAACTTTACTTTTATGACAGACTTAAGTTGTAGTTACGGCTGAGTTATTATGGTTTACTCTTCAGTCATTGGATTGTTTATCAATTTGATCATAGTTGTTGTTTATCAATTCGATCAATTTAATCTCAGATGCTGGATTGTTTATCAATTTGACCCTAGTTGTTGTCTGATACTGCTGATTTTGTCAGAGCGGCTGAGTTACTCTTAGCCGTTGATTTATTTACGATGATATTGTTCTTTTTATGGCTGAAGCATAACTTTACTCCATTAATCATCCGTTAAAGCATAAATTTACTCCGTTAATCAGCCACTAAAGCATAAATTTACTCTGTTAATCAGTCGTTAAAGCATAAATTTACGCCGTAGATCAGCCTTAATTAATTATTATACATCATACTAGGGTTAAAGTGTTAATATTTAAATATTTCTTATATAATGCTTATGAACGTGTTATCAAATTATAGTGTTACGGTGTCCCTTAATATTATTATGAGTACTTTTGGTACGAAAACGTAATCAATCCACCATATATTAATTTCCTTTTTCTCTCTCTCTTCATATTCGTCTTTGGAGGGAGTTGCGTTTCTTCGTTTGAATCGGCGCTTCTTTGGTTTCTCATGGTTGCCTCTCCTAGGGCAGAGGGTTGCGTCTCTCGTGTGCCTTTTGCTCTTTCTCTTTACCTTATAAATATGCCGAGATATTTCTGCTCACTTGTTGCTCTTTCACTTCTTTCTCTAAACACACTTGGATATCCTTTTTTCGCGATAACTTGATGTATGTATGCAACGTACCACTGATTTTTCAACCGTTCCTTTTGCCATGTCCAGGGTTGGCCCATCCAGGTCGACCCACGACTCGATCCGTATTATGCGTGAATACTGTCATATTTCTCCGGAGGCTGAGATCACTCTCCCTTCTCGAGACCAGAGACCTTGGAACTCTCCCAGGGGTTCGTCTGTCTCTACGAGTCATATTTTACATGTTGCGGGTTGTGGTTTCCTCTTCCATACATGTTTATTACTTACTGCCAGCACCGAAGAATGGCTTTATCTCAAGCCTTGCCCTCGGTGATTCGTCATGTTGTTTGTTTCCTGGTGCTTGCTGCCGAAGTTGGGGTGGAAGTTGACCTGTGGGTCTTTGAATCGATGGTGATTACCGATGATCGCCAGCGGCCTCACAGCTTTTTTATACTTGAATCCCATGCCCTGGTTCGACGTGGTCTCCGACACGTCCGGCGAGATCACGAGATGGAGCCGCAACTATTTCTTCGTTCGTCAGGACGATGCTTCGGGGCTCACTGATGTACCGCTATAAGGCACGATGGAATATCTCTGCCTTTAGTAACTCCCTTTTCACTTTTGCACTTACCATCTATTTCTAGTGACTGCCTCCTAACTCCTTTTCTTTGGTCTTCTAGTTCGTCATTCGTCAGAGACTTCGTTGAAGTGCAACAGAGGAACTATCGATCCTATTCTTGATCTCGGGACGCGTTCATGGTTGGACCTCTATCAGTCCTTACACTGACGTATCCTCGCAAGACTTCCTCCCGGTACTGACCCCTTTTTATCCGTTTCGTTGGCTTTTAGACTTTTTATAACCACTCTGTTTTTCCAGGCGACTCATCATCCCCCTCTATGATGTCAACAAGATGGCTAGAGAGGAGTCGTCGGAGCCTAACCAGGCTTTTGACCTCGTGGGGCTGGAGCCTCGGTGCTCGCCTCTAGTCTTCCCTCGGCTGGTGATTCCAAGCGAATGGACGAACCTAGCGAGGCTAGTGGATCTAGGAGACATGCCGTCAGTCCTAGAGGCGTAGTTGTTCTTCCGGCGTCTAAACACTCCTGCAACCGTTCGGGTACCGCCACAGTTTCTTGATCCGAGGCGCGGATTGAAATTTTGGAGGTCGAAGTGTTGGAATAAACTATTTCAACTTAGGCGTAACAACTATGATAATTCAGTCGTATATTATTTAAACTCTTTTAAATAACCTGAATTATAATAATAAGATACAATGTTGGGATACCATAAGTCCGCCGTAGTGGAGAAGTTATTCTCCATAAATCAACACACAAAACCATATACTCTTTATAATATTAACACATCCGCAAAATACTATAAATAAAATTTTAAACATGTTAAAATATTCCCACAATAACGATATAGTGTAAATAATATAATATTTTTACAAGTTGAGATGTCTTATTACGAGGCTATGATGACTTATTACCTTACCTAGGTAGATACGCCTGAACATTTATACACGTTAAATTACAGCTATTAATATTAGGGTTTCTTAAAATTGAATAAAACGCGGAGAATCCATAAATCCATAAAACAACCGCAATTAAATCAGATTTCAGGGTTTTGGTATTATGAGTACTTTTGGTATAAAACATAATCAATCCACCATATAAGATTATTTCAGACTTTAATTCCTTTTCTTCTTCTCTCTCTCTCTCTCTCTCTTCATATTCGTCTTTAGAGGGAGTTACGTTTCTTCTTTTGAATCGGCGCTTCTTTGGTTTCCTATGGTTGTCTCTCCTTGGGTTGAGGGTTGCGTCTCTTGCGTGCATTTTGCTCTTCCTCTTTACCTTATAAATATAACGATATATTTTTGCTCGTTCTTGCTCTTTCACTTCTTTCTCTATGCAAAGTCACGCAAAATCGTTTTCTTCCAGTATCGACGATCTCGAGATTCCGAGTAGACATGTCAGACAGATCAGATAGTTTCCCAGTAGGCATGTCAGACAGCTTAGGGAGTTCGGCGCAGGCTCCAATGTCAAGTGGTTCGAGCTGGCAGATAACACAGTGTACGAAGTACCAAAGACATGCTAGTGTGGTAACCCAATCGTTGTTAGGACCTCACAAACGACCGAGGATCCATGTCGGAGGTTCTATCGATGCGGTGTGGAAGCAAATGAGGAGGTGTGATGGAATAAAGTTGAAATTGTTCATCGAAAATTGGTTAAGTAATTGATTTGGAGTGTTACCTTATGACATGTTAATGCATTCGTAAAGTAGAACTTGTTAAGAATTCTTATGATTTGTTTGCATTGGCAGTTGAAGAATGACATGCATGTATTTAAATGGGTAGACGAAGGGGTTGACGATGAATTTGAAAAGATGAGGAATAAATTGGCTAANGGGGGGGGGGGAGAATTCCCAACGAATAATATTAACTGAGATGAAATTAGCAAATCACTTTCGTGGCTAGATTGATCAAATGGAACTGCGTGTGATGAAGAAGACGATGTTAGTGTTCTTGGTTTCTGTAGTTGTTTTAGTTATATGTATGAAAGCAATGTGATGCTCTAGAAACATGTTGTTAGATCTCGGTCGTGATCAATTCAACGAAATAAACCATTAGAACATTCTTGTAACAACTAATATATCTCAGCTGTATAAGACTAATTAGTAACCGTAAATCAGCCGTAAAACGAATCCTTAAGTGATGTCTTTTTATAGCTAGCCAAACACTAACTTGGAATGCGCGATAGTTTCAAATGTCAAATCTAACGGCTGAGATGACTTATTACGTAGCAATGGTGGCCAACTAGGCAGCTATGATGACTTATCACGAGGGATATGATGTTTTTTTACTTCACTGATGTAAGAGAACGGTTCAACACTAAAATCGAGTAAACAAGGAACGCGGTATTTTGAATTTCACATCTAACAGTTGAGTTGTCTAGTTTTTATTTTCGTCGTATCTAAGGTATGGGACATAATTAAGCCAGAATCAGCCGGATAAAAAATTTTCGTAAACCGTAATTCAGCCGTAAAGGAATACACCGGTACTTACTTAATGGTTGAGACAAATTTGAATACAAAGCTGAGTTTTCAGATAACATCGATTTTATCCTAGATACACACGATTGGACGGAACTCCACAACGGAGGACCGTTCTCTCATCCTCTTGTGCCGTTGATTATGGACAATTCAACGAATAAGATTATTACAGCATTAATTTCTTTTTATCTTCCTCTTTTTCTTCTCTCTTCCTCTTCGTCCTAAAGGGAGATGCGTTTTAAAGGGAGATGTGTTTGATATGAATTTTTCTCTCTTCCTCTTTTTTCTTCTCTTTTCCTCTTCTTTATACTCTTTCTATTGCCTTTTCTCTGGCCTTTATCTTTGTAATTTTCAGAAGGGGTCTCTCATGGAGTCCGATAATGACATCTCCGCTATTCTGCTCCTGGTCGGCTTTCTCAAGCCTGTCGTCTTGTCATTGTATCCATACCGAGCGACGGTCACTTGACATAGTATCCATACCGACGTGGATACAATATAGATAGTGACCGTTTGATGTATGCCCGACCGAGCAACAAGTCGAGACCGAACCGGAAGAAGCAACATTGGAAGTTCCAACCGGGCCGATCACTAGCGCACAATCCCGAAGGTTGGCCAATGCATTGGCAAGGACTTGGATCAAGCTAGAGAGCGGCTATGAGCATTGGAGGCAAGATGAAGAACCGATCATCTACCACCTCCTAACATCTCCTTCTTCCACCTAAGTCGGATCATGAGGTTTGATGGGTACTCTTTTCCCTCAATGAGTTTTATCCCATGTGGTTTTCTCATTGAGGTTTTGACGAGACCATTGCAAAAAATCTCAAGACCGCGCCAAAAGGTGTCGCTCCTTATGCATTATAGCCGTTGGAGAGTTTCCTTTTGGTTCTATCAAACTCAGCGTTTTATGCTTTCCCCTTTAAGGTTTTCCTTCATTTTCATGTTTGCTATTTAAAGACTTTGTAGCCGTTTTTGGCATTTCAACTTTCAAGCTAATATTTTCCTTAATGGTATTTGTTGAGAGTTCTCTAAGGATGTGTAATATTCCTTAGGGTTTTTGGTGTGTCATATCCGAAAACCAGCCCCTTGTTCTTGTCAAGATCTCAATCTTTCTTTCTTCTCCGCCAAAGTGACAAAGCGATCGATCCTTACGAGACAATAAGATCCATTCTTGTTCCATCCTTCAGATCTCTTTCTTTCTCACTTTTGCTTCGCCGCATATTCGTCATTTCTCATATAATTAAGAACTGTCGAAGAGATTTGCCATTCGGAGTCCATCTGGTCGACGGAGTTACTTCAGGTTTCTATTGTACGACCGACGGGCCGTACCGGCTGTACCGCCTCACCTTCACCCATCTTCGTCGTCCTGAACTCGTCCAGCTCCCCGTTTCTCTCGACGGGATCTCATCTTTTGCTTAAAAGGAGAGATCTTCACTAGGGCGTCAACTTTGGAGCTGATCTGGTCATGGGAATCTCCTTTGGTTCTCTCTGTACGGCCGAGTGTCCGTACCGGCAACACCCGACGATACAATCTTGCCATCTTCGACCGAATCATCTCTCCCTCTCACTTTCTCTTGACTGAATCTTGTTATTACTCTGGTTTAAGAGATTTGCTAAGTCTCACATCGTTTGAACGCAGGAAAACGAAGATCGTGCGTGGTGATCGTTTCCAACGCCACAGACGCCGCCTATCGAGTTCTCTTGCTCAAGCTCGAATGGTCCAGGGGATACGTCAAGTGGTATCAGAGCCCAAGCTTGACTGACTCACTCACGTTCCTCAGGGAGTTTCTTCTTCCTTACCTTAAAGCTTTCCTTTTTAACTTACTTCACTTAAGCCGTTTTAAGACCTTTCAAGACAACCCATAAAGATTTTTCGTTTTTCGTTTATTTTGATAGTGTGAAGCTAGATCTGTTTGTTCTTATTGCTCTTTCCTTTAGCTTGTTTTGAAAATTTTCGAAACGTGTCGACTTTGTGCGTTTGGATCGGGTTTTGGTGCTTCGGGTTCAAGATAGAAAATTTTATTGTCCTAAGGTCATTCGTAGTAATCAAAACTAAGTTGTCTCTGGTTCCTTGTGTTTTTTGTGCGAGGAAGACGAAGGCGTATGAGCAAAAGCAGTCGTCGCGCGCGTGTTTGTCCCTCGTGTGCTTTTGGGACCACCTTGCTAGCCGACAACAACTGTACGAACGCCAGCACACCAACATCACCACAGACAAGGACAAGCGTTTTTCTCATTGCCACCAAAGAGAAAGAGACAAAAGAATCCGAAAGGGAAAAGGGGGAACGAGACAAAGCACTCACGGCCGCCTCTTGTGGTCCCCAACGTACGATCAGTGCGTTTCTCTACCGTGCCACGTCAGAAACTTGCCCAACACGGCAAACCACTCAAATGCAACGCGTGCCTCACAAAGCAACCGAGCTCGCTCCATGTCACCACCAAGGGCTCAACCTCCACCCACTGGAAGGCGAGCTCCACCGGCGCCAACCGAACCTCGGGCCGAACAGCCGGTCATACCGCCACCCGCACCGGATCCTTCCACTAGCCTTATACGACTCCTTAACGAAAGGTTTGATGAATTGAGGAGAGAACTTCAGCCACCTGCCCAAGCACCTCCTGTGCAAGCTGACCCAAAGTCCCCACAACGGCCGCGTCCGAGAGAGCCTTTTCCGGACGAAGAAGAAGACTTTTCCCTCAACGTGCAAGACCTTGGAGACAACCAAGAGGTGTCCATCATAGACAGCAAAGAAAATGGAATCAGAATGGGAGACAATTTGAAGCTGACTTTGATGAAGCGGGTCCCCAAGACATGAGAAGAGAACCGGGAAGATTCCCAAGGAATCCTCCGCCAAGACAAGCTTTCCCAAGGTATCAAGATGAAGAAGATGCATTCTCGGATCACACTAGTCAAGCGTCTCTAAGACCTTATCACCGTGAGCGAAGACAAGAACGCATTGAAGGTTCCAAGATCAAAATTCCACCATTTCAAGGCAAAAGTGATCCGGATGCCTACTTAGAGTGGGAAAAGAAAATTGAACTTGTGTTCGAGTTCCATTGGTATTCCAAAATCAACAAGGTTCGAATGGCAGCTACTGAATTTCATGACTATGCCTTGAGTTGGTGGGACCAAATGGTTACTTCTAGAAGAAGAAATGGCGAAGAACCGATAGAAACTTGGGCAGATTTGTAATCGGCCATGAGAAGAAGGTTTGTTCCAAACCACCACCACCGTGACTTGCAACAGAGGCTTAGAAGACTCAACCAAGGTTCCAAGAGTGTAGAGGACTATTACCAAGAGATGGAAATGTTGCTTCTAAGGACGGATCTTAGAGAAGATAGAGAAGCCACTATGGCTCAGTTTCTTGGTGGCTTAACCGAAAGATTCAAGATCACTTAGAGTTGCAACACTACGTTGAGCTTGAAGAGATGCTCAACAAGGCGGTGATGATAGAGCATCAGCTTAAGAGGAAAGAAAAAGCACCATTCAAGCCCTACTAGAACAACGACTCTAAACCGACTTATAACAACGAATGGAACCCTCCCAAGAAGGCTTTCACCCCCATCACTCAAGAGGTTGCTAAAGAAGTGCCTACTGCCTTCAAGGACAAAGGCAAAGCAATTGCTAACCCCTCTCGTGCTCGTGATGTGAAATGCTTCGAGTGTCAAGGTCGAGGGCATTACGCAAATGAGTGTACCAACAAGAGAGTCATGATCCTTCTTGATGATAGTGAATACATTTCCGAGGATGAAGAGGTAGTGCAAGAAGGAGAGGAAGAGAACTCAATGGATGAATGTGAAGAAGCAACAACACAAGGAGAGCTATTAGTCACTCGACGATCATTGAACTTGTTTCCCAAGGTTTTAGATGATGAGCAAAGGGATAATCCCTTCCATACAAGATGTGTGGTGAACAAGAAGATGTGTAGCCTCATTATTGATGGAGGTAGTTGTACAAATGTGGCAAGTACCACCATGGTACATAAACTTGGTCTTGGAATGAAGAAGCATCTGAAGCCTTACAAGCTTCATTGGCTCAACGCCAAAGGAGAGTTGAAGGTGTCTCATCAAGTGAGTGTGCCACTTGCTATAGGCAAGAATGAAGACCAAGTATTGTGTGATGTGCTACCAATGGAAGCGGGTCATATACTTTTGGGAAGAACTTGGCAATATGATAGAAGAGTCACCCATGATGGGTTCTCAAACAAGTACTCCTTCGAGTATAATGGAAAGAAAATCACTCTTGTCCCAGTGACTCCTCCAGAGGTAGCTCAAGACCAACTCCACCTCCGAAAGAAAGATGAGACTATATCCTCTAAGCCATCTAACTTCCTCATCAACCGAAATGTAGTAAGAAAATCTCTTCACAATAAGCAAATTGTTTTACTTATGGTGTATAAGGAGTCTCTTGGTACTGTGACTAACCCCACACCAGAGCTTCCGAGTGTCCTTTATGATCTTTTGTATAAGTTTAGTTATGTCTTTCCAGGAGAGGACACCCATGGCTTGCCACCAAAGAGGGGAATTGAGCATCAAATTGATTTTGTGCCCGGAGCTACTCTTCCAAACCGCCCGGCTTATAGAACTAACCCCATGGAGACTACGGAGTTGCAACGGCAAGTGGAAGACCTCATTGACAAAGGATACATCAGGGAGAGCCTAAGCCCATGTGCTGTACCGGTGATCTTGGTGCCCAAGAATAATGGTAGCTGGAGGACGTGCGTAGACTGTCGAGCCATTAATTCCATAATGGTTAAGTATCGCCATCCCATACCTCGTTTGGATGATATGTTAGATGAGCTTCATGG
>OVAO01000438.1:0-21359 GCA_900406285.1 Biscutella auriculata | reverse complement strand
GAACCTTGCTGATTTCTTGAGCGACCCGTTCCTCTTTCGGGTTACTCTCGGGTAAGGGTTCATCAACAAAACCGCCTTTCGTAGTGGCTGCCTTGTGCTCGTTCAAAGCTTTCTCGAGACTAGTCTTACCATTGCTAGTCTCATCCTTAACCTTTAGACCAATGGGTCCATCTTCAATTGGCACTCTCAAATCCTCATTTTGTAGTTCAGCCACAGTGAAAGTTTAGCCATCAATATTAGCACTCTTCATCATTGCGAACTCTTCCAATTGTTCATCAAACAGAGCTTTGAATGCCTTAATGAGTGCCTCTTTGTGGTGATCGGGATATGGAAATCATGGCTCATAATGGGGCGGGTCACCAGTTTGAGCCTTTGGAAGAACATCATTCGCCTCACTAGATGCTTTTTCTTTCTTTAGACATTCATCAGTTTGAATGTTCACCCTCCCCCCCCCCTCGATCTAGTTTCTCATTGTCCTCGATGAGAACAGATGCAGAGATAGCAGTGACAAACTCCTTGGTGAAAAGTTCCTCCTTTCCTTGTAGTTTAACCAGTTGTTGTTGTGTATTGGAGGGTGTCTGAGCCACATGATTGTCCATAATACTCACTTGAGAGGCGATTTGACCCGGGGTGCGTTTCCTCAAAGTTGAGGCTGGTAGACTCACTGTGGAAGGGGCACGTAAAGCAAAGAAACCTCGATTGACCAATTGGTCAATTACTTTGTCAATGAGGGTGTTTCGTTTCTGGTGCTCCAATTGTTGCGTCAATATCTGGGTTTCCAGATCCTTCTTGGCTCTAGAATGAGGAACAACGACCTGAGCTTGGGTTTGGTGGCTGATTCTTGTGTTGTTGAACTCTGGATAATAGCCGTGGTGCCTGATAAGGTTGGCTTTGTTTTGTTGTAAGGTGAGCAACCTATCAACCTTTGCATGACGTAAGGCTAATTGTTTCTCCATGTCCATCGAGGTATCTTGCACCTGAAAAGACAAAATAGAGAGAGTAGAAAAATTAGCAAATAAAGGAAAGAAAAACTTAGTCCCAAACAAATTCAAAGTTCTAATAGCTAATCAAAATCCCAAATCGGCAACGGCGCCAATTTGATAAGCACTTTTTCCCTTGGTAAAAGGGTTTTTCCTACTTACTAGTCAAATGTAGTATAGATCGGGTTTAAAATGTCGAACCAATCCGGGAGTGATTAGCAATCAAAACACTAAAACTTAGGAGAACTAGTGTGGTCTAAGTCAAAAGATAGGCAATTGCTTGTCACTAACAATCCTATTGAGCAGAAAAGAAAACAAAGCAAAGATGACAAAAGCAGAAAATGGAAAGCAGGCAATTGATCAGGCAAATCGATTTCAGGCAAAGGATCCTAGGTCTAGGTGCTTTGGTTTTTAATCTTATCTCAGGGTTAAGGAATAAAAAATGGACTCAGCCACTCTCGCACAAAGAGCCTCTCTCAGGGTAACTCTAACACCACACTCTCGTGTCTGCATGCTTTGAGAACCCCGAAGCAGTTAGTTTCTCATAAACCATCCTAAATTATATCCTAACATGCTTCAATACCGCGCTCTCGCGTTAGCATATCTAGGCAATCAAGAACAACATTCAGAACTACAAAAGGCAGAAACTAAAAGCTAACTAATCTTTTTAGGGTTTAGAAGCTTTCTTTAGATCATGATTGGGTGGGCCCTACTACAATCAAGCCTTAAGAATACCTTATTGCATAAGATACTTGTAGTTCTAAATCCCAGAAAACCAGATCTAAATATTCAATGCCATAATCTAGCCTAACCAATCACCTAAAGGTAACTATTCACAAATCATAACTGAACAAAGCAATAAAACTGAATTTAAGGCAAGGTTCTATAACAAAACGTCATTACATGATCCAAAATACGAACTATGAACAAGAAAGGAAACTATAGCAGCTCTCCCTAAGGAGGCTACTAAAACTTCCCAAATTCTCTCTAAGAGCCTAAAACGTCACACCACTACTACTTCTACTTTTTTCCACCTATTACAAATGATGGCATGAGGTGACAATTTATAGGTTAGAAATCAGGGGCGAAAATTTCCATTTTTGGCAAAAGATATGGCTGATATCGGGCACGGGATGGCCGATACTGCAATATCGGTCACAGCCTGGCCGATATTGGATCTTCCATGGCCGATACTGAGATATCGGCCATCACCTGACGGATACTGCATCCTCCTTGGCCGATACTAGGATATCGGCTATCACCTGACCGATATTGAATGGTCACTGGCCGATATTGGCTCCTTGGGCATGAGGTGGTCGATATTGAGGTGGTCTTGGCCGATATTCCTTGACTCGAGATGCTTTGGTCGATGCTGCTTGGCCCGAGACCGATTTTAGGGCCCAAAAACGGCTAAAGCTTGACTTTTTTGGTCCTTGATGCTCCCAATTGATGTTTGATCCTCTAATCACCTAAAATGCATAATATATACAATATGCAAGCCTAAAGGACTCTAATGCATCATAATCTATGCTAAAATGATCGTAAAAGATGGGTAAAATGACGATAAAAACCGAGTATATCAATACTTCAACGATATCCTCAATTAGCTCTGAGAAAATTCACATCATACACCGCTGAAATGTCGTAGGTGCGTTACACTGGCCAAAGGGCATCCTCCTATAAGCAAAAGTGCCATAAGGACAGGTGAAAGTTGTTTTCTTCTGATCTTGTGGATGAATGGGAATTTGAAAGAATCCAGGGTATGCGTCCAAGAAGCAGTAGTAAGGATGACTAGCTAATCTTTCAAGCATCTGATCGATGAAGGCTAGAGGAAAATGATCTTTCCTAGTTGCCGGATTTAACTTCATGTAGTCGATACACACTCTGTGGCCAGTTATGGTCCTGGTGGGGATCAACTCGTCGTCATCGTTTTTTACGATAGTGATTCCACCCTTTTTGGGAACCACATGCACATGTGATATCCAGTTACTATCGGAGATAGGATATATGATTCCGGCATCAAGCAGTTTAAGGATCTCCTTTTTAACAACTTCTTTTAAGTTGGGGTTCAGCCGTCTTTAGTGCTCTATAGACGACATTGATTCATTTTCCAAATGAATTATGTGCATACATAACGAAGGGGAAATCCCTTTCACGTCATCCAGAGAGTAACCAATTGCTCTTCTGTATTTTCTGAGTTCGGAAATCAGGCATTCAACCTCTTTTTCCTTTAGTGAATCATATATGATCATAGGGTAGGTTGAGTTAGGACCGAGAAACTCATATCTGAGACCTATTGGGAGAGGTATGAGGTCAAGCTTAGGAGCTTTAAGTTCGCTCCAGTCCTCTTCAACCGAGGGTTTACGAGTTTCCTTTTGGGTTCCAGCCTCTACTGTCTTAACATCGAGGTTTTTTGGTAGAGGCAATTCTTCAAATTCAATATCTCCAACAGAGTCCTTCAGGTCTAACGCCTTGGTTTGTGTCCCAAATAGTTTATTTTCTTCTTCGAGCGAGGTAACTTCCTCCTGCATCTCGTCTAGGAACTCATCAGTCAACTCATCAAGTATTTCAACACTGAAGGTGTGATCATCAAGATTTGGTTTTTTCATGACCTCTTTCATGTCAAATTGTTGCACTTGATTTGTACCCAGATGGAGGTCTATCTTGCCATTTTTGACATTGATGACAGCTCCAGCAGTTGCTAGGAAAGGTCGTCCGAGAATGAGAGGGTCCTTGGGTTCCTCTTTCATTTCGAGGATGACGAAGTCTGTTGGGACTTGCCTACCATTTATGCAGAGTGGCAGATCTTCTAGAATTCCAATAGGGATTTTCACAGATCGGTCAGCCAATACTAAGGATATTTTGCAGGGCTTAAAGGTGTTGAAATCGAGTTTCCGAGCAATGAAGAGTGGCATAACGTTCACACTTGCTCCAAGATCGCAGAGGCATTTATCAAACATCAAATGTGCTATGGTACACGGTAGGGTGAAGCTTCCTGGGTCTTTTAATTTTTCGGGAGGAGGAAAGTCTGAAAAATCACACTACATTCCTCGGTTAGATCAATTCTTCCTTCCATGTCTTTTATCTTGCTCTTGATAGCGTCCTTCAGGAACTTGCTATACTGAGGCATGAGCATAAAAGCATCTAATATAGGCAGAGCTATCTGAACTTCTTTCATCTGTTCTTCAAACTGACTCTGATATTTCTTAATCAGCTTATCTTTGTGGCGTCCAAGGAATGGAAGTTTTGGTTCATAACGCGGTGTGTAGTGCAGGACTTTAAGGTTGGTAGCTTTACTACTTTTCTTTGCTGGTTGAGCGGCCTCACTTTCGATATGGTCTTCGCTCTCAACGTCGTTGATAATTGGGTCCAATACAGGCTTATCAACTCTCAGAATTTCCTCCCCCAAACTTGGGTTCGCATTGTCCACAATGGGAGCCTGAACGAAGAGTAATGGCGGGAACAAAGTCTGGTTGACTGTTTGTTGTAGGAGTAACATCTATTTTAGCCAAGACGTTTGAGAGAAGATGGAGGTGGTGGGCGAAATCGGCACAGTAGTCGGAAAGTTGATGTTTGGAGTCTGCCATTGCTAGACTGGTGTTCTGGTATAACTCTCCGCCGTGAGTGTTGAATGCTTCATGTGCCATAGTGAGGTGGTTGAGAAAATAGGTAGTGGCAATTGCAGAAGGTGAATCAGGTGGGGTGGATAAAGGAGATGGTATAGGCAAAGGGTGGTGGTATGGGGAAGAAGGTGGTTGGATATCGAGGTTTTGAAAAGAAGAGACGTTTTCCAAAGAAGGAAGGTTAGGCATTTTCGTAACATGGGCCTCGATAGGAAGAAGTGTTTTGGATTTTGAGGTGAGCAATTGATCGAGCTTGGTCGTAAGCGCATCGATCTGCTTCTGATAATGGTTATCCGAACTAGGAGTGGCGTCGCCGAAAGGATCTTCGAATACGGAGCCATATTGGCTTTTGCTTGTGGTTAAGTTGTCAATTAATGTGTAGCCATAAGTGATACTCCGCTTGAGGAAACATCCGGTACTTGCCGTGTCAAGAACAGAACGACAACGGGGTAGAAGGCCGCGGTAAAAAGTACTTAGAAGGTTGGCGTCCGAAAATCCGTGATGCGGGCATTGTGAAGTGTAATCACGCAGACGCTCCCATGCATCACTTAGAGATTCGGTGGTGGTTTGCTGAAATCCGGAAATTCCTTTCCGAAATTTCGTGGTCATAACAGGGGGGAAAATTTAGACAAGAACTCTCGCTTGCACGCGGTCAATGTGACAATGGAGTTTTTCAAGAGCGTTTTCTGCCAGTGATGCGCACGTTTGCCAAGCGAGAAAGGGAAAAGACGCAATTTAAGCGCGTCTTCACTCACACCATCAAATTTAACAATATTGCAAATCATGTCAAAACGATCTAGATGTTCTAAAGTATTTTCATTAGGAGAACCAAGAAATTTATGTTCTTCTATTAATGCAATAAATTCTGACCCGATTTGGAATGAGTGTGAGGTAATTGGTGGGGCACGAATCCCACATCGCATATCGTAGATTATCGGGGTATCCTCGAAACCAATCGTCTGATCAGCAGGCGGGGGTGAGAGGCTCTACCGAAGATGTGCGGATGAGAGTCCATAGTGATTCAGGGTACCTGAAATCGTCTAAGGAGAAAATTAAGTGAAAGGAAAAGAAAGTGTAGTCCCAGTCAAACGCAAAGAACTAATTGCTAGTACGAAAAGAATCTTAAATCGGCAACGGCGCCAATTTGATAAACAGGTTTCTTCCACTACTGCTACTATAGACGAGTAGAGCAGAGGAAAATATAGTTGTCTATAAATAAAGAAGGCGGGTATATATCGAACCAAATCGGGAATTGCACTAGGTCAATCAGCTTATACAGAGTCTAGATGGTCTAAGCAGAATAGGAATTGAATGCTGTCACTAACAATCCTAAGATGATGGCATAAAGTAAAACAGAACAAAGCAAGCGAAAAGCAAGGGTAAAACAATTTTAAGCAAATGGACTAGAAAAAGAAACTGGTGATTTAGAGTTCACGAAACGGGTGCTTAATCAAAAACAGGATTCTGCTAATCCTAGATCTAGGAATATAAAAAGAAGACACGCGCTCTCGCGTCAAATATGCCTTTTCCAGATAAGATCATCGCAATCTCTTAACTAGATTCAATATCCATAAAGCAATCAGAACAATTCCTTCCAACCTCTAAACAATCCTAAACACTCTCGCGTCAATAGAATATATTAAGCATACATTGCTCAGATCTAACAACCTATCAAAATCTCCTAGGCAAACCAGATAGGAACGAATCTAAAATAGATGGATCAGATCTATTAAAGCATTAAACACACAAGGCATGAATATTAATGGAAGAATGAGAACATAAACACCAGATCCATTCCTAAAATCACCAGATCTAACTAATCCATAAGCTCAGAATAAAAGACTACTCACTAATCATGGCTAGAGCACAAAATCCAACTTGGGATTCATGCTTAGGCATGATTAGAACCTAAGAACTAAGCTTTTAAAATAAGAAAGAGATTAAACTAAAACAGTGATTCATATTAAAACTTAAGACTGATTACAAACTTAGATCCGGAGTTGTCACCAAAAAGGTAAAACCCAAAGGAAAGATTCTCCACTCAAAACATATCACACTTGCCAAATATGGCAAAAAAAAGGTTTAAATAGAGAGACAATTAGGGTAAAACGACCTAGGGGCATATTAGTCTTTTGGGAAATGACAGATGCAATATCGGCCAGGACGTGGCCGATATTGATCCTTCTGTGGTCGATATTTGCATATCGGCCACTCCCTGGTCGATATTCTCTGCACTGTGGCCGATACTAGGCTTGGTTGACTTCCAGAGTTGACTCGTTCTTGCTCGTTTCAGTCCTTTTTGTTTCTGAATGTTGCACGGTTTTCCTAAACACCTGGAAAAGCAATATGTACACGAATGCAATCCTAAAAGACTCTAAAACAACCAAAAATGTACAAAACCGAAGAAAAGACGGGACTAAAATAACGATAAAAACCGAGCATATCATCTCCCTTCTCTGTAACTCCAGCGACCATGTATGGCTTGAGTCTATCCCCATTAACAACGAATTCTCCAACATCCTTGTTCCAAAGGACTATTGCTTCATAGGGTGAGCTTCTTAAACTGTGAATGGATCCGACCAACGCGATTTGAGCTTTCCCGGAAAGAGCTTGACTCTTGAGTTGAAAAGTAACACCAAGTCACCTTCTTTGAACTCTTTATGTGGGATCTTCCTATCATGAAAGGCTTTTGTGCGCTCCTTGTATATTTTGGCACTATCATAGGCTTCGAGTCTTATTTTGTCCAACTCTTCAAGTTGCATCTCTCTTTTTTTCTTTGCGGATTTGACATTGAAATTAAGGAGTTTGACTGCCCATAGTTCTTTGTATTCAAGCTCTACCGGCAAGTGGCATGCCTTACCATACAACATGTGGAATTGCGTAGTACCTAGAGGAGGTTTGAAAGCGCTTCTATAAGCCCACAATGCATCGTTCAACTATGAAGACCAATCTTTCTTACTCATACCCACTGTTTTCTCAAGAATTGCCTTGAGTTGACGATTAAAGACCTCGACTTGGCCACTAGTTCATGGATGATAGGGTGTGGCGACTTTGTGCTTGACTCCATGCTTCCTTAACAACCCTTCAAAGACCTTGTTTATGAAGTGTGATCCACCATCACTGATCACTACCTTAGGCGTCCCAAATATTGGAAAGATCACACTCTTGAACATCTTAATGACTACTTTGGTGTCGTTTGTAGGGTTTGTCATAGCTTCAACCCACTTTATATACATAATCCACAACTACTAAGATGTACTGGTTTCCAAAAGAGGATGGAAAATGTCCCATAAAATCAATTCCCAATACATCGAAGACCTCTACTTCCATAATAGGTTATGGGGCATCTCGTTCCTCTTGCTAATGGTCCCTTTCCTTTGACATGAGTCACAACGCTCTATGAACTGATGAGCGTCCTTAAACATGGCAGGCCACAAAAAACCAGCTTGGAGGATCTTCGAGACAATTTTGAAGGTTGCAAAGTGACCTCCATAAGTTGAACCATGACAGTGTGTCAGGATTCCTTCAACTACTTGCTCAACCACACACCTTCTGTATAATCCATCCTTACTTAATGTATACAAATATGGCTCATCCCAATAAAACCTCTTCATCTCGGAGGAACTTCTTCTTTTGATATTTATCACGCGTTGGTGGTTCTCTTCAACACTCAAGGTAGTTTACAATATATGCATACCAAAGTTCTTTCACTCGTGCCACAGATAGAACACCTAGATTAAATCCAACTCCTGTAGCTCCTTCTATAGTATCAAGAGTAGCAACTTTCATGAGTTGTTCTTCAGGAAACACATCATCAATTGGCATATCAACATAAACTCGCAGCCTAGAAAGGTGGTCCGCTACTCCATTCTCAATCCCCTTTTGATTTCCAAGTCGAATTCTTGAAGTAGGAGAATCCATCTGAGTAACCTTGGTTTAACATCCTTCTTTGCTAAAAGGTGTCTTAGAGCAGCCTGATCAGTGAATACAATAACCTTAGATCCCACTAGAAATGACCTGAACTTCTCAAAAGCAAAAACAATTGCCAGCAACTCATTCTCTGTGGTGGCATACTTTTTCTGAGCTTCATCCATTGTCTTACTGGCATAGTTGATCGGTGTGGATTTTTACGATTTTAACCTCAATTTCACTCGTTTTTCGTTAGTTTAGGATGCATTTTAGAGTCTCTAGGTTGTATTTGCATGTTTTTCATCGTTTCAGGTGCAGAGGAAGCAAAGGAGAGGAACCAAGCAATTACGGAGCAAAAACGAGCAAAAACGACTAAGTCTGGGTTCTTCCAAGACTGTCGGTCAAGCCCACGCCGGTCAAGCCAGACCGGTGGACGTCAACCAGGGGAATCTGGAGGAAGACCACCGGTCAGGCCCACCGGTGAAGCCTTGACCGGCGAAGATCGAGCAGGGAGTCCCGGAGGAGGAGTGCCGGCCAAGTGCGCCGGTCTGCACTGACCGGCGCACCCCGAGCAGCGAGACTGGNTTTAAATCGATTCTTGGTCTCCTATATAAAGTCCCAACCCCAAAAACCCTAAAAAACGTTTTTTCTCTCAGTTTTTCTTAGGTTTTGAAGTTTAGATCTCATTTGTGAGAGATACTTTTGGTACTTTTAATTTATGCAAGTTTATTTTATATGATTGTTCTTGTTTTTATTGTTGTTCTTGCTTTAGTTTCTTGTTTCTAATCTTGTTTCCTTTCATAAATCATGTCTAGAAACTGTCAAAGTGTTCTAGGCATGGGTTGTGAGTAGTCTTTATAGACTTATGGATTAGGGGTTAGATTGGTAGGTTTTGGATTGCTAGAAATGGTTTAGATCTATAGTAGAAATGATATTCTCAACTCGTTCATGTGCTTAATGCTAGATTAGGAGTAGCTAACCAAATCTAGATCCATAAGAAATCTATCACCCGAGAGGTTCTTGATAGGATTCATGAATTAAGTGAATAGGTTGTTAGTCGATTCTTTCCAAGAGATTGTTTAAGTTATCGATTGATTGTTGCACGGAATTTTGTTTAATGCTTTCTAGTAATGCTTCATTGCCAAGAGATTTGTGTAATGGTAGGATTAGAAAATGGTCTAGTTGTGCGAGAGCGAGCTAGTCAAGTTTAGAGATTCCTAGACATAGAATAAGCAAAGGTAGTTAGTAAACCATTATAGGATGAAAACTCCTATCGATTATCAATCCCTGATCCATAAGTTTGCTTTTAATTTCTGATTTTTATCATTTGCAGTTTAGTTTATTTGCTTTCATTTTCAGTTTATTGCTTCGTTTTATTTAATTGCTTAGGAGTTGTTAGTGACAAACAAACCCCTTTTGTGTTGCCTAGACTTAGTAAAACCTACCATAGGATTTGTGAGTTAATTATCCCCGAGTTGGTTCGACAACCTCGATCACCTATCTTCCCTATACTTCATTGATAAACCACCATAAGAAACCGAAATTTTTTTTTATCAATAGTATATGACATGAAGTTTCTTGTCTTTCATTTGCCCAAGAACTGCTCCCACTGCATAATCACTCGCATCACACACTATTTCGAAAGGTAGGGTCCAATCTGGTGGTTGCAAAATTGGGGCACCGATGAGCTCATGTTTGATCTTCTCAAAAGCAAACATGCACTCATCATCAAAGTGAAACTCTACTTCCTTGCAAAGAAGCCTTGTCAAAGGCCTAGCAATCTTAGAGAAATCCTTAATGAATCTTCTGTAGAACATGACCCAAGAAACTTCTGATACCTTTGACTGAATTTGGAGGTCCCAGATTAGTCATTACTTCGATCTTGGCTTTATCGACCTCAATTCCATTTTCAGATATCTTGTGTCCCAGAACAAACCCATCTCTAACCATGAAGTGACACTTCTCCCAGTTCGGAACAAGGTTTGTCTCCTCACAGCATTTTAGTACCTTGCACAAATTAGACAACCACAAAGCAAAAGAAGAACCATGCACCGAAAATTTGTCCATGAATACTTCTACTACATTTTCGATTAGATCTGAGAAGATAGACATCATACAACGTTGAAATGTAGTTGGGCATTACAAAGCCCAAATGGCATTCTCCGATAAGCGAATGTACCATAAGGGCATGTGAAATTGGTATTTTTTTGTCATTAGGATGAATGGGTATTTGGAAGAATCCATAATATCCATCCAAGAAGCAATAGTATGGGTGATTTGCTAAACGTTCCAACATTTGGTCAGTAAAGGGAAGAGGAAAATTGTCTTTTCTTGTTGCAGCATTTAATTTCCTATAATCAATGCACATCATGTGTCCAGTTATGGTTCTGGTGGGGATCAACTCATTATTATCATTCTTAATAACAGTGATCCCACCTTTCTTTGGAACAACTTGCACAGGAAATATCCAATTACTATTTGAGATAGGGAAAATGATTCCATCATCTAAGAGTTTTAAAATTTCCTTTTATACTACTTCTTTTAGGTTGGAGTTTAATCTTATTTGGTGCTCAATTGATGATAAAGATTCATTTTCCAAGTGAATTATATGCATGCATAAAGATGGAGAAATGCCTTTTATATCTTCTAGAGAGTAGCCAATGGCTTTCCTAAAACGTTTTAATTCAACAACCAAAAACAATCAATTTCACTATCACATAATGCATCATTCACAATCATAAGGTATGGTGAGTTTGTTCCTAAGAAAACATACATGAGTCCCTTGGGAAGGGGTTTTAACTCAACTTTAGGTGCTATTAGCTCACTCCAATCATTTTTCAATATTTCCTTTTCCTGAGTTATTCTCGTTGACATCTTCCAAGGTGGACATAATAACATCTCCAGTATGTTTTAGCTCTCTGTATCCAGTGTCTTCAAGTAAGGCCTTGTGAGAATCTAGTCTCCTTTGCATGCTACCAATTTTGGCTCCAGCAACTTCATCTTCACTTTTATTTTCGCTAAGGGCTTTTTGCAAGACGTCTTCTTCAGCAAAATCTTCTATGTATTCATTGGCAAGCTCATCCATGATATCAATTCTGAAGACATGGTTTGATATGGATGGTTTCCTCAATACTTCCCTCATATCATATTGTTGAATTTGATCCTTGCCTATATGGAGGTCAATCTTCCCCTTTTCACATCAATGATTGCTCTCGTTGTATCTAAGAAAGAGCACCCAAATATAAGGGGGTCTTTTGGTTCTTCCTCCATCTCTAAGATGATGAAATCGGTGGGTATCTCTATTTTCCCAAGCCGGACCGGTAAATCTTCTAAGATTCCTACTGGTATCTTCACGGACCTGTCTGCTAACACTATGGATATCCTGCAAGGTTTAAGCACAGTAAATCCCAACTTTTTTGCAATGAAGTAGGGCATAACGCTAACGGTAGCACCTAGATCACACAAGCATCTATCAAATTTAAAAAGGTCCTAAAGAGCATGGGATAGTGAAACTCCCTGGATCTTCCAGCTTAGATGGGGCATTTGGAGTTTGGATGATCGCACTACACTCATTTGTTAGAACTACCATGCTATCGAGGTCCTTGAGTTTCTTCTTGATGACATCTTTGAGGAATTTGCTGTAATGCGGAACGAGCATGAATGCATCAATGAGCGGCATAGCTATCTGAACTTCTTTCATTTGTTCCTCAAACTAGGCTCTATATTTCTCTATGAGTTGGCTTTTGAGTCGTGCTGGAAATGGAAGTCTTGGTTCATATGGTGGTGGTTTGTAAGTTGGAGCCTTCAATGGGGGTTCATACTCAACAGTGGCTTTTCCTTTAACTTTGTTGGTAGCAAGGTGTTCATCTATTTGTATTTCATCATCTATCGGATCCTTGACGTTTTCAATAGGTACATTGAGATGTTCATCTTGAACCTTATCTCTAGGTGGATTTACCCCCTCACTTTTGATCTCATTGTCAGCGATGAGAGTTCGTGGAGGAAGTGCTCTTCCACTTCTAATTGTGATGGCATTCACATATTTCGGGTTAGTGGTAGAAGAAGATGGATCGGTTCCATTGGATCGATTCTTCGCTGAGGTGAGTTCGTTCATTTGAAGGTCCATGGTTTGCATGTGAGATGCCATTTGCTCGAATTTAATATGAAGGGTGTTATAGGTCTCCTCAACTTTCTCATTTAACTCTTTCTTGAAAGCACCAAATTCCAATGCATTCGGTTGTTGGCCTTCAAGAATATGCTTGAGAAGGAGTTTGGTTTGGTCCACGGTTGATGGGTCGTTTGGGTATGAGTAATGGTGAAGGTTGAACTTGAGGAAGGAGGTAATAGGGGGGCATTCCGGGTGGACTGTATTGGCGGAGTAATGAGGAGAGGTGAGGTGGTTGAGCAAGAAGGTTAGTATCGAGGAGAGGGTTGTGGAGAGGTGGTTGGTAGCCTTGAGGACCCAAGAACTGAACTTTTGCAGCAGTTAAGTGAGCCTGAGCAGTATCAATCTCTCCCACAAACTGACTGGAATCGGAAGTATGAGTGAATAAACGGTCTAGCTTAGCGTGCAAAGATTGGATATCCCGTTGATTGTCAAGTGTTGGGGGGCAATGCTCGGGAGATGCGGTTGGAGGAGGTTCTCCATAGGCGGCTTTGCTCATAGCCATGTTTTCAATGAGTTGAACACCATCGGTGTAGTTCTTGTCAAAGTAATTACCTGAGCTAGCAGTGTGCAACATAGTTTTGTAATGGCGCAAGAGACCACAGTGGAAGGTAATGAGGAGGGAGTCGGGTGGGAAGCCGTGATAAGGGCATTGATAGATATGTTCTTTGAAACGAAACCATGCGGCATGAAGAGATTCGGTTGGGAGTTGGGTGAAGGTTGAGATTGCTCTCCTTATCATAGCAGTCTGGTTGTAAGAGAAGAATGAGGGTAGGATGGCTTGCTTGCATGCATCCCAAGTGAGGATATAGTTTGGGGCTAAATATTTTTCCTAATCCTTTGCTTTGCGTCCCAATGAAAAAGGGAAGAGCCGGAGCTTGTAAGTGTCTTCACTCACTTTGTGTATATGAATCGTCCCACAAATCTTATCAAAATAATCAAGGTGCTCCATAGAGTTCTATGCGGGTTCACCATGAAATTGTCTCTTCAATACAATGCCAAGCAAATTCGGACTAATCTCGAAATTATAAGCCTCCATTGGTGGTGTGTAAATTTCGGATCTAATATCATGCATCTTTGGTGCAAATGTTTCTCCTATTGTCATTGGAGGAGGGTCATCTTGAGGGAGATGTTGTGGGTTTTGGTCGGGATCCGGTTGAGGTTGTTGATTCTCTTTGTCCATATTGTAGTGTAGAAGGTTAGAGGAGTTCAACCTTTAAGCTTGACTTTGGTCCTTTGACAGTATTAGGTACCTGAGAAGAAGAAAGTAGATGAATGAACAATTAGTAATTAAGAAGAAAGAAACTTAATCCTTAGCAAACCCAAAGAAAGAATGATAATTGAAAGTCCCGATAATGGCAACGACGTCAATTGATGGCTACGTTTTTACTCCCGCTTCACTATGGACTAATGTGAAGGAGTAAAAGTTGATCAATGTAGTATAGCGGTTGGGGTGATTATCGAACCATATCGGGAGTGATTACACACTAATTATATAGAGAGTATATCTAAGTTTAGGTGATATATAAAAGATGTTTTGTCATGGAAAATATCTATTCGAAATCAGTAGCAAATGCAATTAAAACAAGGAAAGTCAACTCCAATCAACAAAAGTCAACAAGAACGATTTAACTAATAATAAGAGAGAACTAAGCGAATATGTGAAGGTAATCGACTCAGTAATCAAATTCATGCTTAAAATGCTCAATTCTATCAATCAATGTTAATCCTTAGTCTAATAGCTATCCATCCAAATTAGATCAATCCAATCTCTTGGTAGAGATCCCTTTACTAATCATGCAATTGTACAATCCTTTGACTAATCACACAATTAATAAGCATTAAACTCTAGTCTATGCAACTACTAAACAATCCTAGCACAATCCCTTGGTTATGTCTCATTTAGCTCTTAAAAGATTCATTCAAACATTTCCTCGAACACCTTTCGGGCAATAATTTGTCTAAGATCTGGAACAAGGTGATCAATCCTATTCTAGCATTAAGCACATCCAATAAGAGAAGATAATTAATAATCCAAGCTCTAAGCATCATAATCAATCATCAATCACCTTAATCTACCTAACCTACTCACTTAGCAAGAAAACTACTCACACATCATAGTTTGAACACAAAATCCAAAGAGGGAATCATGTTGAACCATTGATGAAAACAAACAAGAGAAGAAAGCAAAGATGGAAATGCAATTACTAAGAAAAGTATTACAAGATTCTTCAATAGATCAAAGCAATAAAAGAGAGTTCTAGAGAGAAAATATAAAATTCAACATACTAGAAAAAGGGTTTTTGACTCCTATTTATAGCCTCCCCTAAAAAGCCTAAAATCTCTTAGTTTAAAACTGGTCGGAGATTTTAGTACCGGTCAGACAGACCGGTGGTGTCTCACGAGTCTGACTGATACGATCTTCATCAGCACAATCGGCAAAATATCACCGGTCTATGTACCCATCTTAAGGGCGATCTGGGAGAGTCTTCGTGGAGCAATACCGGTCAAGAGAAAGATCGGTATAGTGACATGTGATAAAAAGCGCGGATAGACGATCGGTCTGGGTACCGGTGAGGTACAGACCTGTATAATTCTCCGAAGTGCAACTCCTCTAGATACCGATCACATTGACCGGGGGAGGGTGTCCGGTGCGAGTCCCATGAGAAAGGACTTGTCTCCTTTTTGCTTAAAAAACGCTCCAAAATGCTCCTTAAGCTCGGTTCCACTAAAACATGATCATGATATGAAAATGCAATCTAATGGACTTTAAATGCGACTTAAACTAGCGAGAAGCGAATGAAAATGAATCCTAAAACGGCTAAAAATACAAGACATCAATTATCAAGGAGGTACACTCTTCTTTCTAGCTTAAATGCTAGGCTCTTAGGCTTTGAGCAACTAAAAGTTTTATATGCTAATGATTTGGATTTTAAGGATGTTTATGCTAAATGTTTATCACGTGCCTTAAACCCTTATTACATCCTTGATGGTTATTTGCTCTTTAAGAACCGTTTGTGTGTACCTAATGGATCTATTCGAGAGTTGTTGATTACGAAAAATCATAGTGGCGGCCTTATGGGACACTTTGGAGTAGATAAAACCATGATGGTAGCTCAAGATCACTTGTTTTGGCCACACATGAAGAGAGACGTGGAGAAGTTATGCTTCCAGTGCCTGAAATGCAAGCAAGCCAAGGCTAAATCTCAGCCTATTGCTTTGTATACTCATCTCCCTATTGCATCTCATCTTGGCCATGATGTGTCTATGGACTTTGTTCTTGGTTTACCTAGGACTAGACAAGGGCATGATTTCATCTTTGTAGTTGTTGATAGATTTTCTAAGATGGCTTACTTTATACCATGTCATAAGACGGATGATGCATCTCATATTGCCAACTTGTTCTTTAAGGAAGTAGTTAAGTTGCATGGCATGCCTAAGACTATAGTTTCAGATAGAGATATCAAGTTCTTGAGTCATTTTTGGAGAACATTATGGAGTAGACTTGGTACAAAATTGTTATTCTCCACAACTTATCATCCTCAGACGGATGGAGAAAATGAAGTTGTGAACCGAACCATGGTTATGCTTCTTAGGGAATTGATTAAAAAGAACTTGAAATCTTAGGAAGAATGTTTGCCTCATGCGGAATTTGCATATAACTTAGCAAAACATTATACTACTAAGTATTGCCCATTTGAACTTGTATATGGTTGCATCCCTCTTACTCCTTTAGACTTAATTCTTCTACCTTTGAGTGAAAGCATAAGTATATGTGGTAAAAAGAAGGTCGAGAAAGTACAAGCATTGCACGAGAAGGCTAAGACTAACATAGAGGCTAAGACTGAGTACTACACGAAACATGCTAATAAAGGACGCAAGGCGCAAGCATTCAAAGAGAGAGATTGGGTGTGGATTTACTTGAGAAATGATAGGTTCTCGGGAGAAAGAGATTCAAAGCTCAAGCCATAAGATTTATGGACCTTTCCAAATCCCAAAGAAGATCAATGAAAACGCTTATCAATTTGATCTTCAAGGTAAGTACAATGTTAGCTCAAGTTTCAACACTAGTGACTTGATTTCTTTTGATGTAGATCCCGCTGATTTGAGGTCAAATCCTTCTGGAGAAGGAGGGGATGATACAAGCTTGGGTAGCAAGGAAGCCGAGACCAAGCTAGAAGAGTCTTCTCTCCAAGTTCCAACCGGTCCCTTATATAGTAAGCCCAGAAAACATGATTAAAAATAATTAAAAACTGAAAACGCTGGGTCGATACCCGTCAGAATGACCGGTACCTTGACTGATGCACTTGATCTATCACGTTTTTTGGGTTGGAGATCGGTTAGGGCTTGACCGGTATAGGGATCGGTATGGTCTTGGTGAAGCACATGTCCATTGGTCAGTGGTCCCGACCGGTATGTTGACCGGTACGGTGCTCCGATTCTCCACACTTAGGTTGATTTGCTCCTCTTTGGTCCAATCCTTGTATAAATCATACATTGAACCTGAAATATCATAAGTATGCAAAATGCAACCTAAAGGACTCTAAATGCATTGTAAACTACCAAAAGACGAATGAAAACCGAGTTAAAAACCGATAAAATTCCTATACATCACTCTTCTTCTCCGTCACTCTCTCTCAAACTCTCATTCTCTTTGTTGAACCCCCTCTCTTGAATTCTCTCTCTTTCTCTATCAAAATCTCTCTATCTATCTATCTATCTATCTCTCTCTCTCCCTCCCTCCCTCCTTCCCTCCATCCCTCCCTCCCTCTCTCTCTAATAAAGATGATCCAATAAATAAGATGAGTATGCATGGACGTACGATTTCCATAGGCTAATTACAATATTATATTTACGAGAACTAAAGATATTACCTTATTATTGCAGAGCGACGTCTGGAGCCTAAACAATCCCAGAGCGAGGCGGTCCGAGGCATGCGCTTTTGTCATGTAGCCTCGCCTAGCCACCATGAGGCTTCGTCGTCATCAGCCATATGCGCCTCGCGCCTAGGCACGCCAGAGGCACGCCTTCTCTCCTTAAAAATTGAAGCAAGAGAAGAGCGGCTCAAACGAAAAAGAAAAAGCAACTGAAGTCGACATGAAGCTCCACCGATAAAAGAACCTAGAGAACAACCAAGAAAACGACGGAGAGAAGAAGAAAGGGAAGAAAAAATGGAAGAAGAAATTGAAGAAGAAAATGGAAAAGAAAGTGGAGAAATTTTTTTTTTTTTTTAAATGGTCATAGTTGACAAAGGAGTCACATGATGTTGACAAGGAGTTATATGTTATGTTATTTACGTGAACTTTTTAAAAAAATGGTCTAGTTGACCCCAAGAAATTAGTAATTCTAGATCGTTAAGAATTATCTTTTGACCATTTTAAGGAATCTTTGGTTGAACGTACTTATAATCTATTATTTTGTAGTTGTCCACGGGATTTTAGTATTTAATCATAATTTCCATTGTTTATGTGTTAAAATTATTCTATAAGCTAATAATTTAAAAAAAAATTGCATCAATATAGTCACAAGATCATATAAGGTTGCATATGATGTAAGAGGTTTTTTATGAGAAACCAAATATATAAATCATGAATTCATAAAAACATTCATGTTATCTTATCATCATTTAAGTTATTTAGTTTAATGATTTTAGATTATCCTTATAGTTAATTATATGTTTTGATAATCAAAATTTTTATGGTAATTATTTTGATATTTGATTGAACTACACTCAAATTTGAGTGAAGTAAACTTAAAATTTCGGTTAATTAAATTTAAAATTGGTTAATAAACTTAAAAGTGGTCATTAAATTTAAAATTTGGTAAATTAAACTAAGAATTTGATGAATTAAAAATTATTAACCAGAGCCAGCCGAAACTTATTTGTTGTGGAGGGGACGTCTGAGAATAACGTAGAAGCTCGATTTGAGCTTCAAATCTCGATCGGGGTAGGGGAGGCGATGCTGGAGCAAATAGTAGAGCTTCAATTTTATGTATCTCTTATGTATGTAAATCATAAAATACACCAAAAAACTTAATTCGGTTATAACACAACATTTCTAAGTTATACCAGTTGTCCAATTGTCATTCGAATTATTGTAAACGTATCAAAAACATAATTTGAATTATTGTGTTCAAGAATGGCTACAGAAACGTAAATGATGTGTAGGGGACGATTACGCAGAACATATAAGCTCGATTTTAGCTTAGTCGGGCTCGGGCGAGGCGATGTTGGAGTCGATTTTGCGTTTTAACTCGACGAAATCGTACGAAATTATGGAAATTCTGAGAAATTAGCTACTTCAGGTCATAATCGGGTCAGAATTAAATGGTTTAGGCAAGTTGGTGAGAGTGGATGGTGATGAGAATCTTCTTTTTATTATTATTATTAATTGATCATTAAAGAGATGTGCTCTTTTTGTAATTACACATCTCATTTAAAAATAAAGTGACACTCAACAAACACGATGACATTCAGATTTAATTTTATTCTTAGACTAGTTCTCTCTACTTTCTCGCACTAAAACTTAATCTCCGTAGATCCTTGATCTTCTTCCTCCTCGACGGTCGGTGGCTCTGTACAGTCTCTGTCGCCGACCGTCACCCCTTTTGTTTTTGTTTCTTCTTCATATGTGCCGGATCTGTTTTGATCTTCTCCTTCTTTTAGATCTCGTGTGTTTGCCATGCCTCTCTTCCTCTCCGGTCAAAAGTCTTTTTCCGGCGACGGGGGTTTCTTCATTCCAACGCCGAGGTTTCTCCGTGCATGTTATCCTCACTGACTCTCGCTGGTCTTGCCTAAGAAAAGACAGATCCGAGATGGCGTTTTGAGGTGTTTGGCCATGTGGTTGGTTCAGGTTTCTCGGGTGGGATCCGATCTGATTATGGGTTTAATGTGGTTTGGGGAGTGGGTTTCGTACATGTAGAGTCAATGAGGGGTAGTCTCAACTACTTCAGATCTTTGACCAACAATGATGTTAAATTATTTTCTCAACCTGTTTTAAGATCTCTTAGGATGGTTGGTTAGTGTTAGTAGTATATGTTTCAGACTTTTTCGTGCTATGTTTTTTCTCTAAAAGAATCAAATATCATATTGATCTGTAATCTGATTTGTTTGCAATCTCTGTCAAGCTATCGACTATGATTCGATACAACCTCGTAAAGATTTCCGCTGCATCACTTTAATTTCATCTCAATGAGATCATAACGAGTCGTAGTTTGTATTTAAAATTTGTTCTTTTTGTTGTAATCTTAATATTTTACCAACCTCGATTTGTTTATCTATTCTTAGTTTGTATTTAAAGTTTGTTCTTTTTATTGTAATCTTAATATTTTACCAACTTCGATTTGTTTATCCATTCTTCTGTAACTCTTCTTTGGATTATATATATATATTGAGATAAAAAACTCTTCCAAAATGACATATCAGCTGAGTGCTTTCCACATTCGTATGAGTTATAATAAATTTCGGTCTAGATGTATTTTGGTTTGGTTGCTATTGTTATGGCCCACCTCTTATGAAAGGCATTATATATATACATATATATATGATTACGTTCTCTCATATTTTGTTTCTTTTTCTCTGACGGGAAAATGAAAGTGTATGGTTACAAATATGCATCAATTAATACAATAACGATGAAGCAGTGTACCTTATTCGTTTCAGTTTCTTAGATTAATAGGTCGAAACATAAACACGAAGAATAAGGATCTTTTCATTCAAAATTTTATTGAAAGCCCGAAAATGGCGGGATTACAATTGGACCATAATTTTGCAGTTCAGTGATGAAACCTTTTTTATCTTGATTTGTGCTCCACAAATAATACTCTACAAACACTAACTTTCCTACAAAATGAAATTAATCCTTTTCTATTTAGCATTTGGCTATGTATTTAGTTTTTGAATTCTAAGTTTAGTATCTGAAATAGATTTGTTTTGATTTGGTTCAGTTTTAGCTGCTAGAAACATAGACAACCAAAAATATATTAGTGTTATTTAATTTTGTTAATAAATATTTCAATCATCAAGTAAGAACTTAAATATTAAATTCAGTTTTGCTTTCTGTAGATTTTGTTGTTAGGGTCTTTTTTATCTTCTATTCTAAAATTTAATTTTGATTTGGTTATTTGATTTTTGGATATCTTAGCTACTTTAAATAAAATAAATTATATAATTTTCAATCCGCACATATGAAATGGATCAAAAATTTTGGTTTAAATTTAAAGAAAATACTTCATTTTATTACCTAACACAATATATCATATAATACAATAAAATTTATTCTTTAAATTAACAAATCAATTAAAAAAAAATCAATTTCTCGTTGCTACAATGTTACACTATTTAATGCACTATTTAATGCAACACTATAGTAAATTTAAAAATCTCGAAAAAATAATTTTTTTATCGATCAATTGGAGATAACAAAAAACAAATCTCACTATAATAATAATAATTTATCGATCGATTGGAGTTTAATGCGTGATTGGGACGATGAATAGAGAGTGTTTGCGTCATAGACTCACCTCCTCCACGCCAATCAACACATATTTTTTTTTTCTTCGCACGTGTTAAAGGTATCCATAACTACCTGCGTTATACCACTTCTCAAGAGAGAGTTTGAGGGGAATTATGTTCTAATGTTTATTTTTATTAGTAAAACTAATTTTTCTGTAACAAAATTT
>OVAO01000437.1:0-21370 GCA_900406285.1 Biscutella auriculata | reverse complement strand
AGAAGGAGAAAAGAGAATGGATAATATAGATTCAAAGATTAACAAGCATTCAAGGAGTTACAAAGTATTCCAAGAGAAAGAGTCAAATCATAAGAGTTAGAAAATGAAAGATAAGATAGTTTGAAATGAGAAAAACTCTCTATTTAATGAGAGATTCGATTTCGTGAACCTGGACCGGTCAGCCAGACCGGTCCACCTCTTTTTTATCGTGACCGGTACATGTCTTCGTGCGTGTGGACCGGTCAGGGGTTGACCGGTCCACAACCCGGTATGAGCCACGGGTTTTGGAGACCGGACTAGAGGGGGGGAGAGCCTGCCTGATCCAAGTGTTGCGGATAGCGTACCGGTTTGCATACCGGTGAAGCCAGACCGATATAAGTCANAAGTGTTGAGGATAGAGGCTCGGTCAGTGTACCGGTGTAGGTGGTCTTTCCTTTTTTGAGAAAGAGAACGGTCAAGGTGTTCCAGTGTGGCCTCTCCGGTGCAAGAATTGCGAGAGGGAGACCGGTCTGCGTACCGGTTAGCCATACCTGTCCATGCCCTTGAGAAACAGCATAAACACCTCTAAATGCTCCGAAATGCTCCGAAATTCGATCAAGCAAGCATCTACACCTGAATATGAAAAAGACATGCAATGCACCCTAATAGATTCTAAATGCAACCTAAACTAGCGATAATGGAATGAAATTTAAACAAAAAACGGCTAAAAACAAGGTATATTAGATTCTAAACTTTTTTGTTGAAACGTGGAGATATCACTTCTAAGCTTTACTGTTCGGGCGGGTGAGAAGAACACGCTGAGAAAAGCCTTCTTGCAATCAGCACAAGTGGTAATGGAAGCGAGAGCAAGTCCTTGTTCCCAAGCCTTTGTAGTGCCTCCCAAAGAGAAAGGGAAGAGTCTTAGCTTGTATGCATCCTCACTTACACCATTGATCTTCACAGTTCCACATATTTGATCAAAGTTGTCTAAATGAGCAATGAGATTGTCTTGAGGTGATCTATAGAATTGATTTCCCAGAATCATGCTCAACATGCTCGTTTTAATCTCAAAGTTATTGGCTTCTACAAGTGGTGTATGAATTCCTGCTCTCACATCAAGAGCTCTTGGTTGATTAATCTCTCCTCTTGTCCTTGCAACAGAAGGATTAGCTCTTTGTCGTCATTCTGCCATTTGAGGTTGGAGAAGGTATTGTTGATTCAATCTCAATGCTTCTCTTCTAACTCTGGAATTTCCTTATCATAATATATGCTTTAGTAGTTAAGACCTCTAATGAAAATGTAAAATATTAAGGTTTTATTTTTTTAAAAGATCTAATATTATTTTTAAAATATTTAATATTATTTTAAAATTTTACTCAACAATCTAACCATTTATTCGAAGATATATGAATATTAATGTTTTGATTTTTTTAAAAATTTAATATTATTTTAACATATTACTCAACAATTGGTCTTTAGTTTATTTATTTAAAGTTAATAAGACATCTACTATGATTTTAAATTAATAGAAATTATGAGATTTAAATATAATTACTTAGAGTTTTAAATAGAAGTTTAAATAGACAATTATTTAATAATTTTGAAAGAAATTGATGATTAGAGGTATTTTTTGAATTTATTTTTCTAGAATATATAACTAAAACTTAAAGGTGGACTTTTAGTTTTTGAAATGAAATATATCATTAATCTAATTTCTTTGAGTAATCTTTAAAATTTGAATCTCTTTTTCCTAAATAAAACGTTAGCTGAAAAATGTAAAAGATTGAATTTTTTATACTCATAAATTATATTGCTAATAAGTTTATATATAATATGATTTATGGACTAGTTTTAAAATTTCAAATAATAATTAAAGATACAATGATAATGTATATTATGAATGTTTAAAATTGTAAATAACCTGGGTGGACATATTTTTGAAATTGTAAACATCTTATGTATGTGATATTTAAAAGACATGTCTAGTTTTAATATTTAAAATTTTAAATTGTGTGGCAATATTTAGTTTTAATAACCAACAAGATGTTGAAAATGTCATGTTCTAAGCACTTCTAGAAGGGAAACACTTTACTTTATTACTTCGTATGTTTCAGATTAAAAGATGTTTAAGGTTTTGACACACAGATTAATAATTCATTAATTTTTTCATGTTTTCAAAAAAAATCATTAATCACTTACCTAACCATAAATTAACCAATAAAAAATCAATCTACAAAATATAAATAATTAAAAAGATGAAAAATATAATTAATTTGCATTGAAAACTCAAAACTTCTTTAAATTGAAACAAATAATTTGGCTTAAACATTTTTTCATTTTAAATAGAGAGAATATATAAATATCAACAATTTATGAGTTGTAATACAAGTTGGTTATGAATTGATGATATTTCAAAATATGTGTTTTTATAAAATTAAAATTGAACTCGAATTCAACGCGGATATTTTTTATTTTGAAGTTAACATTAATAATAAACATTTTATATTATAAAGTACGATAATATATATATTATCTAGATTATACATGATATTTGAAAATTTATATGGAAATATCGACTGGTGTCTAATTAATTACAACAGTTTAGGATTGATTTTAAGATTAAAACTAATTTTAAAAATATGGTTAGATTGGTGAAATTTATAATGCAATAAATCATATATTTTTAAATACTATTTTATTTAATACAAATAAATTCAACCTATTATTAAAATAATTAACAAATAATTTATTCTAAAATAATTTGAAAATTTTAAATATTATTTGAACTATGATGATTTGTAGTTTGTTGTTACAAAAATATTGAGTGAAATAATAAATAATAAAATTGATTAGATCTAATCATAATAGTATTTTAGAACTATTAAATATTTTTATAAATAATTAAATTCCAAAAAAATATCAAAGAATATTGCTCTAGGAATATTTTATAGAAAAATCCTAATCTATTATTGTAGAGAAATAATTTTATAAAATTGTAAAATACTAAAATTTAAATTACAAAGCAATAATATTACTGTATAGAAATAATATTATTATAACATAATATTTTCCTACTCATTCTAGAAAATAATCTACTATAATTTTTTTGTGATAGATTTATCTTATTTTAATATAATAGTTGAATGTATTTTTTAAGTTAAAAGCTTAAAATTATTATTGATATTTTGTTATATAAGGTATTAAGCAATGATAATATTTAATTATCAAGCATATATTATTGTACACTCATTTGTGAATGTGTTATACATGTTCATGTATTATTTTTATGTTTAAAAAATATGTGTTAAATTTACGTTGTCTTTTAAAAGTTTACGAATGTTAGTACACGTTCATGTGTTCTTTATGTTTAAAAAACTTGTGATTATTTACGTTATGTCTTTTAAATAAAATTCAAATTTTTTTCCTCTCTTCACCCTTCACTTACATAGAATGGAGATTACCAACATCAGTAATTTGATCAATACATCTGAAAATAATAAGGAATGGTGGATAAAAAGAATAAAAAAATTAAAACATTAATTACATACGTATCAATAAAAAGTAATAAATTATCACAAAAACACTTTTACCATCTATATCTATCTAATATATTATAGAAGAAGGGCATCCCTACTTTCTACTTACAATTATTCAACCAAAAAAAAAACGTAAATCATCTTTAATTTGTGTTGCGAGTTTTTTGAATACATTGAATTCAATCTATTAATCTTCCATGTTCATCATTTTACAAATCGAATCATATTTCTTCTTCGTTCGTGGATCCATTTTCTTCTTAAGTTTTTCTATAAAACCCTTCAAAGAAAAATTATTTTATTCTCATAATTTCATTGATTCATCTTCTCCACATTTCATCGCTATGATGTCTTGACTCTCTCTTTGATATGCTCTCGGAAGACAGATGAGTAGGTGTGGTCCAAATCGGAAGGGTGATAGACTCTATCCATAGAGAGAGTTGTATATATCATATAATCCTCACTCTTTTTCCTCACAGTCTCATCTCGACATCCTCCATTCTCTCTCCATGGCTTCCACTGCAATTATTTCCATCATCAAGTCCAGGTGAACCCGCCGTTACGTGCTCCTGGTTCTCCCTCCACGTGGCCTCCAAGGTCCATTCTGTGCGGGGAAAGGGCACGAAGGGAGTGCTTTCCATGGTGAAGAAAAGCGTCGGAGATCTGACTTCTGCAGATTTGAAGGATAAGAATGTCTTAACTAATCTCAATTCCCACCATCAAGTTTTTGATCGAGAAAGGCGCTAAGGTCATCCTCCACTCATTTGGCACATCCACACCACTCTGCATATCTAGCTCTAATCAACTCAAGTTGACATTTTCTGTCGTACTCATCTCTCATCGATATTTTTCTGTAACATTAACTATATTTCCGGTTCTCGAGGGCCAAGGGGAATCACCCATCTTTCCTTGTTATATTTCTCTAACTTATGTTTGTCGCTTCGATTTATAAATTAGCTCTATGTAGCCACCAATACATCATTTTATTTCTCTCCTAGAAACCTTAGTTGCATGTATTTTCATTTAGTTTAACTTACCGTCTATAATGATCTTTCAGGTAAGGCTAAAGGGTGTCACCCTAAAGTTCAGCTTGGCCCCTCTTGTTCCCAGATTGTCCGACCTCCTTGATATTCAGGTAAAGCCATGATTCTTATTGGCTCTGTATCCTAGCTTCTCTGGTTCTTTTGTCATGGTCTTCTTCTTGAAGTTTTTTGGATTAATTGCAGGTCATAAAAGCTTATGATTGTATTGGTCCAGCAGTGGAAAGCTTGGTGGCTTCCTTTCCTGAAGGTGCAGTTCTGCTTCTTGAGAATGTAAGGTTTTACAAAGAAGAGGAGAAGAATGAACCTGAGTTTGCCAAGAAGCTTGTTTCTCTAGCTGGCCTTTATGTCAATCATGTTTTTGGAACCGCTCACAAAGCTCATAATTCAACAGTAGGAGTCACATGCTGGTTACCTTTTGCAAAAAGTGATATTTTGATTGAGATTCTCTTAATTGATTATACAATTTAGAAGCACCACTGACTATACCCTTGATAATGAAATCATTTTTTGTTTTTTGATCTTTGGAGTTCCATGAGAAGAGTCTAATCATATGAGTTTCTTTCCTGAATTGAAACCTAGATTTTCTTTTACCAAAGATGGTAACTTATTCTGATTAAGCATATGAGTTTGCGTATCTTTTCTACGAGAGTTGGACTACCTTGTGGATGCGGTTTCAAACCAAAAGAGACCATTTCCTGCCATCGTGGGAGGATCCAAAATCTCATCCAAGATTGGAGTTATCGAATCTCTTCTTGAGAAATGTGACAAAAAGATAATAATCCAACTGCTTGGACAACACAATGTTAAGTATACATTATTTGTTATGTGTTGACATAATGTTACTATCTCTCTCTTCTTGATTTAACATATCATATGTTTCACCAGTTTGCTTGTGTCTTTTGCTGATCAAAGCAAAAGACGAGCTATTCCAGATAAGATCCAGTTCTCAAGAGCGTGAAAGGGTTGTACACAACTTATGTTATTATCATTTTTTTGCTTGAATGTTATTAGCTTTTTCTTTGAGATTAGTTGTGCTATGTACTTTGAACCTTATTATGATTAAATTAAATTGTTTAATGTATGTAAGACGAGAGTTTCTAAACTGCTTAGAAATATGAAGATTAAATTAACATAATACCATGACAAACAATCTGCAATTTTTTTTGATAAACTTTCAGATTATAAAAGTCTTTAAAAATTATACTATAAAAAATACATCCGTATAGACTACTTATACATACCAAATAAAATAAAAATAATACCATGAAGAAAAAATCTACAAAAAATAATTTGATAAAGCTTCAAATACTAAAATCTTTTAGAAAATTATACAATGAAAATACACCTGTGCATGCGCGCGTATTTTCCTAGTACTAATAATAAGACAAGTTTGAGACTTCTTAGAATATCCACATTGATATCCTTCAATTTGCCACATCAACATTCCTAAATTATTACTAACTTTATTTTTTGTCAAATCTACTCATTAAACAGTTAATTAGAAACCGATGGAAATAAACTATTACACATACGTTTTCTTTGCCTACTTCCGATGATGACTATTGGCGTTCCGCATTCCATCTTCAAAACATTATCTTCCTTTAATACTTTTGTTAATTCTTAGGGTTCTCGATGGATTCTCTCGCAGATTTATATTTAAATCGTTTTCTCTTCTTCTCAACTCATAAGGAAAAATTGATAAAATTCCAAGAAAATTCTCTCATAGCAACATGATTTACCATGTTATTATTTTGATTTTTTCAGTGATTTCACTGAAGAAAATTCAAATGATATTAATCATACAACAAAACGCAAAAGAATCAATGTTTTCCTCATGAGTTCTATTTGATGTGCAATTTAATTTGTATTGAACACTTCTAATATTATTTATTTATATCAAGAAAATTCAATTTAGGTTTAATAAGGAAAAATTGATAATGTTCCAAGAAAAATATTCTCATGACAACATGATATATTATGTTATTATTTTGAAAAATTTGATGCAAATTCGAGTAATTTCATTGAAAAAATTCAGACGATATTAATCATATAACAAAACGCAAAAGAATAAGTATTTTCCTCATGAGTTTTATTTGATGCGCAATTTAATATGTATTGAATACTTCTAATATTATTTATTTATATGAAGAAGAAATAATAAACTTTATTTCTTTGTGTTTACTATTTAAATATTTTTAAATATTTTTTAAATATTGATTTTATATATGTTTTACTGAATTTTGCAATTATATCATTCATACATAATAATTGCAAATAAACTCATCAAGTCGTAGTCAATCCCTAAAACTACGTCGTTTTGATGAAATACCAAAATAAATAGAAATGAGATAAGGAAGAATCGAACTACTAACCTCTACTTTAGACAATGATACAATTAACCACTATGTCACATTAAAAGTTTTGTTAAATTTTATAATATCAATTATATAATTATATTTTTATAGAAATGGGGATGCCACATGTCAAGTTAGGAGAGCACCCATTTATCCTTTTATATAGTAGATTCAACTCTTTCAACTTCCTTTCTTAGAATTAGTCTAAAACTGATTTCCCTTCTATTTCTCTCTAGTGTCAGCTATCTATCCCCAACATATTAAAACAGAAGCATTTTTGCTGATGTGTTGTAATGAGAAGAGTTTTGACTCAAAATTGCTTATGTGTCGTCTTCTGGTGCGTTTTTATATTATATTTAAAATAAAGGCTTAAGTTTCTTACAAAATTACACAATGCCACTACCATAAATATCATAATACTATATATGCTTCCATATTTAAAATTTGTAATATTATATAGTCATTTCAGTTATAGAAAGAATATCTCATATATAATCATATCATAATTTTTGTTATTACATTCTCCTACATATATTTATTTGATATTATTCTTATATAAAAAGTAAAATTAATATATAATTCATATAATAAACAAATTTAGTTTTTTTTAGTTTGATGTAATTTGGATTTTTCAAAACAGATATGAAATATTCAACTTAAAAAAAATCTTATTTAACTAAGAAAGTAACAAGAGAGTATGAATTAGTTCTATAATAAGTTAATATGCACATAGTTTTTAATAAGAAATCGGAAACTTGGTTTAGTCGGCATCCAAATTACAAAATTTTGTTTTGTATATTTAATTTAATAATTAACCATAAATTAGTAAATATTAAACATTTACATTTATAAAATATCAAAACATTTACTAGTATTAATAAAAGTTGAAGTTTGGGGCTTCTGAGACTACTCTCCTAAGCAAAATGAAGTTATTTTCTGATTGACACATGGCACGTTATATTAGTTTATTTGTTTTTTTTTTTTGTCGTCTTTCAACCTTTTAGCTTTACATTTCTGTCTAGATTATTCTATTTTATACATAATTAATAGTCTTAGTTTGAATATAAAATAGAATATTCTATTTTATACATATAATTCAACTCTTTCAACTTCCTTTATTAGGATCAGTCTAAAACTTATTTCCCTTCGCCCCTATTTTTCTTCAGAGACTTAGACTTGCCCCGTCCGCTTTGACATCCGATTGCTTCAAACATCGGCGTCAAATTCCAAGATTATGAGATTAGTTCGTCTGATGGTTTTGGTCCTTCCTTCGTTTTTTCTCTTTTAAGGGTTTGATAGTAAAAACTTTTGCAAAAATGAATTACAAAGAGGTTGTTCTAGAATCCAGCGAGCGGAAGGGTCTCAAGTTATTTGATCCAGAGGCCGTACACTTTTCAGTTTATATAATTGACTATTCTTTTGTGGTTTTGGAACTCTCAGTCTACTGATGTTTATAGATTTTGTTCGGTCACTGCACGCGATTCAGATTATAGCAGATAGTGGTATTTTGATTTCTGATCTTATATATTTTCTTAAATAAGGTAATCCCTCTTGACAAATTGTATCAAACAAATAATTTGTTATTCAATCGTGAGATTTACAAGATCATGAGTTGGTATTTATACAATCCAATAGAATCTTTTAATGAAACCAAATCTCAACAGATTNCCCCCCCCCCCCCCCCCCCCCTCATATTGGAGCGTACAAGTTTTGAACACCCAACTTGTCTTGAAATGCTTCGAATTCCTTGCGTCCTAAAGCTTTTGTTAGTATGTCCGCGAGTTGATCCTTGGTGGACACATGTCTAGTTTGCACTGTGCCATCGATTATGCTATCCCGAATGAAGTGGCAATCTACTTCGATGTATTTAGTACGCTCATGGAAAACAGGATTCGCACTAATATGAATTGCAGCTTGATTATCGCAATTGAGTATCATTGGTTCCTTATGCTCCAAACCGATTTCTGATAGTAAGGATTTAACCCACTTTAATTCCTTAGTAATGGCGCTCATCGCCCGATATTCAGCCTCAGCAGAAGAGCAAGAGGCTGTCTTCTGTTTCTTTGTTTTCCATGAAATAGGTGAATTCTCGTATTGCACAATCCAACCTGTTAATGATTTCCGTGTTATCGGACAGCTTGCCCAATCTGAATCACTCCATCCTGTAAGTTGTAGTGGTGAGTGGGCATGCAATAGAATCCCTTGACCAAGCGTACCCTTTATGTAACGAACAACCTTAAGAGCAGCCAGCCAATGATCATCTCTTGGTTTCTGCATAAATTGGGACAGCGTATGAATCGCATATGACAAATTCGGTCTTGTTGAAGACAAGTAAACAAAACGCCCCACTAAGCGCCTATATCGTTCCGGACAATCGAATAACTTGCTCTCGGAGAGTGCAAGTTTATGATTTTGATCGATTGGTGATCCTGCTGGTTTGCAGCCCAATAATCCTGACTCGGCGACAATCTCCATGGCGTATTTACGTTGGCAAAGATAAATCCCTGATTCGTTCTTAGCAATCTCAAGGCCTAGAAAATACTTGGCCACACCCAAGTCTTTCATGTGAAAACAAGTAGACATATATGATTTGAAGGCATTGATCGATGCTGAAGAATTCCCAGAAATTATGAGATCATCGACGTAGACTACGACATGTATTGTGACGCCATTTTGATGATAAACAAAAAGAGAGTAGTCCGAACGAATCTGCTTGAAGCCGTAGGAGATGAGAGCGTCTGCCAATTTCGAAAACCAACATCGAGGAGACTGTTTTAAACCATAGATAGATTTTAAAAGCTTGCATACGCGCCGATCACCCGGTGTAGAAAAACCAGGAGGAGGTCGCATATAGATCTCTTCTTCTAAATCCCCATGTAAGAACGCATTGCGGACGTCCATTTGATGCAATTCAAAATTCTTCTTTGCCGCTATATCCAATATTAAACGTACGGTTGTCATTTTGATGACCGGAGCAAACGTTTCATTATAATCCACTCCAGCTGTTTGAGTATTACCCAAGGCAACCAAACGAGATTTCTATCTTTCCAAAGAACCATCGGACCGTAGCTTGGTCCTATAAACCCAAAGACTGCCAATAATTGGTTTATCCGTAGGAGGATCAACAAGGACCCAAGTCTGCAAGGCCTCTAACGATCGGACCTCTTCTTGCATAGAATGGCACCAATCATCACTTTTAATAGCCTCTTTAAACGACCTTGGCTCAACAACAGAAGTAAGCACAGTAATATATGTGCAATAGGCAGCCGAAAATCGAGTGGTAGAGATATAGTTGGATAAAGGATGGGCCGTACCTGAAGATGCTGGTGGAGGTGATGAACCGGAAGAAGATGACGACGGTTGTGATTTTGAGATTGTATCAATCATAAAGTCCTTATAACGGGTCGGTACTACGGTTTGACGAGAGCTACCGCGAACCTGAGGTGCAACCATTACATTATCACGTGTTTCATTAATGATCATGGCGTGTTGGATTGACAGCAATGATTGAATCAATAGTACTTGTGCCCTCTGAATTTGACTGTATTAGCAAAGGTAAATTGGATGGAGGAGCCACTAAATCATCATCAGGATGACATGCTGGAGGTGTTAAGATAGGTAAACAAGGTTCTGATGGTGCGGATAAGCTCTCTTGAAAAGGGAAAACGGACTCATTGAAGATGACATCACGGGAAACAAAGAAGATATCACGATCTAAGTCATAAAGACGATATCCTTGTTTACCAAACGGATAACCAGTGAGTATACACCTATGACTGCGTGATTCAAACTTGTCTCCTTTATTGGTGATGTTATGCGCATGAGCTAAGCAACCGATGACCTTCAAGTGCTTGTATGAGGGCTCACGATTATATAAGATATGAAATGGGGTCTTGCCATGCAAAACAGTAGAAGGAGTTCGGTTAATAAGATAAGCAGCTGCCAGAACACATTCTCCCCAAAATTTGATGGGCAAATTTCCCTGAAATCGAAGAGCTCGTGCCACATCAAGTATGTGACGATGTTTTCGTTATACTCTGCCATTCTGTTGAGGAGTATAAACGCAAGAAGTCTGATGGAGGACACCATTTTCTTTGAAATATTTCGCCATACTCAGAAATTTTGTACCGTTGTCACTACGAACAATCTTTAGAGGTTTGGAGAACTGTCGTTTTATCATCTTGAAATTTTTTTGGAGATTATTAGAAACCACTGATTTATTGGGAAGAAGATAAAACCATACAGCTCGTGAGCAGTCATCAATTATTGTTAAGAAATATGTAGAACCACAGAAAGCAGGTGTGCGATAAGGTCCCCATAAATTACAATGTATCAAATCAAAAATCTCTTTTGCATTGCTTAAAGAATCCGGAAATGGTTGTCTTGTCTGCTTAGCCCTAAAACATACTTCACAATCTTTATTAAAAAACGAAGAACTTGGTAAAGAAAAGTCGCGAACACTGGGAATGTTGCTGAGAACTCGAGAGGAAGGGTGACCTAATCGGTTATGCCACAAAGAGATATCTTGCTGCACCGTCGTATGATATGATGATACAACCTCAATTTCACGAAACCGATATAGTCATTCTTCTTCACGTTCACCCGCTCCAATCAGCATCCTAGTAATGCGGTCCTGTAGAAGCAACAAACGATTCGTTACTTGAGCGACAAGATTGTTTGCTGTAACAAGCTGGTCGAGAGAGATAATATTAATATGCAAGCCAGGAACATAGTAAACATTCAATAAACTCAGTTCCGAAGTAAAGAGTAATAGTGCCATGTTGGGTTGAGAGCACATTAGAGCCAGCAGGAAGGCGTACTGATACCGGAGGGATGGAGTGAACGTCTCGCAACAAAGCTACACAACCTGTCATGTGGTGTGTTGCTCCGGTATCAAGAACCCATAAACGATCATTACTCTTACCACTTAAACGTTGATCTGTAGAACCGGAAGAGGTGTTAGAAGAGCCAATAATTCGTTGTATTGTTCTCCATTGTTCATCAGTTATTCTGGACAAGCCCTGGCGATCAGCATCCGTCAAAGGTACGTTTGAATGAGTAGAAGTACTGTATGTGTGGCAATTTGAGTGGTGTTTGCACGAGGTGTATTTCCTCTCCCACGACCGCGACCTTGGCCTCTTCTATCCTCCCACCAATCTGGAAATCCTATGACTTTGAAACAACCAGATAACTCATGACCTGAACGGCCACAACCTGTACAATAACGAGAAGGATCACGGTTGACTGTTGGGCGTGGTGGTTTATGCGATGTTGAAGGTGATGGAGCAGATGGTTTCGTTTGTGGGAGTTGAGATGCAAAACTCATTACTTCAGTGTTGATTTTGCTGGAGTTGATGGTTTCGTTTTGCAAGATTGTCTGATAAACAGTGTCTAATTCAGGTAGTGGAGCTATTGCATAAATCTGCGATCTTACGGCACCATGAATCGCATCATCCAAACCTGCAAGAAAATCGTGGACCTTCAAAACATCGAGCTCCTTGTCCCTCGCTGTATTGAGATCGCACGTACAAAGACCACTTGTGCACCGTTTCGAAGTTGTGCACTCAGTGATCCCATCCCAGGTTTTTGTCGATTCGCCAAAATAATGATCGACCGAGTTGCCGTTTTGTTTACACAGGGATAGAGAGATTTGAAGGTGCTGCAATCTTGCTCCACTCTTCACTGAAAATCGTTTGCGAATTAGTTCCAAAAGCTCTCTAGCAACTTCTCTGGTTGAAATAGTGGATCGCAGCTTCGGATCAATGGTTAATTTGATCCAACCAACAATTAAATGGTTGTTGGCAACCCAATCTTCGAGGTTAGGAGAATTCAATGTTGTTTGGTTATTGTGCCGTCAAGAAATCCATACTTTTTACGGGAACTCAAAGCCATTATGAAGTGTAGCGCCCAATCATCATAATTCAAACCTGTTAACAAAGGTTGAGAGATTATAGCACCAGGATTATCACCCGACGTTAGGTCATATGGTGAAATCGTTTTATGTGTTGTCATGATGGAGAAGCCGAGAGGCTAGGAAAGAAAAAGATGTTCTGTTTCTTAAGAAGAAAACAGAGGAAAAAAAAAGAAGAAGAATATCGATGGGGAAGAGGTTTATGAGGAGAAGAAATTTTTAGAGTTTTTGATCTCCTGCTCTGATACCATGAAAAATTGTATCAAGCAAATAATTTGTTATTCAATCGTGAGATTTACAAGATCATGAGTNAAATTGTATCAAACAAATAATTTGTTATTCAATCGTGAGATTTACAAGATCATGAGTTGGTATTTATACAATCGAATAGAATCTTTTAATGAAACCAAATCTCAACAGATTTCCTATTTCTTGGGGATCAAGCTAATTCCTAATACCTCTGTATCATAGTTAAAGATTTCCTTTTCTTTTGGATTTTGTTGTTACACCATGTTTTGCTTTTCCAAATCTTTGGAATCTGAACGGAAGATAGTTAAGTAGTTCATACTAATTATAACGCTCAAGTCTCTTGATTCCCAAATGAAAAACAAGCTGTTTATGGAGCATTAAACAAATGGGTTGCTTGGGAGATTGAATTTCCCATGCAGCTAAAGCTTTGCAAATCTTAAGGCAGAGAAGTCAATGTCATCATGTGATTCAAGTAAGATGTATGATTCAAGTGCAAGTTTTGCTGTAGATGGTGTCAAGAGTTGACTGGTATAGTGAAAATCTCAGGTGTTTGAGTGGATGTTAAGAAAAGGTCGAGGCGCCACAATGGGAACATACGAGATACCCTTTTATTGGGATTTGATATGGACAAAAGAGGTGAAGAGGCAGAAACATTATGGAACATGATTTTGCACACTCATACAAGATCCATTCCAAGAAGTTTGTTCGATAGAGTGATAGCTCTGTATCCTCACCATAACCTTCAAGCGAAATTTATCAAGGTAAATCAATTGTCTTTCTATTTACATTTTACTAACTATCCACTCTTTGTACGAAGTATGACTTGCTTTTTGACTCATTTTCTATTTGTTTTCCCTTTCAGGTGTTTGGATAGATGGAAGAGCTGAATGTGAGGCCAGATGAAGATACAACAAAGAGAGTGGCACGTTCTTTTAGGAAATTCGCTCAAGAAGAGAAGCGGAATCTGATTCTTAGAAGACACCTCTTTGAATTCAAATACTTCTACTTCAATGGTGAAAGGGTTAGAGTCAAAAGATATTAATCTGAAGAAGGTTGGTTTTATTCTCATAAACACTCACATATAGACAAATAGTTGTATATATACCCCCAAGAAATTTCTAATGATTGTAATTCCTAAACTATGAATTCTTCAAAATGGTAACAACAATCTCAAATATCTTATATTTTCTTGACAAAACAATTGAATTGTCGGTGGTCAATGAAAACCATGCTTTGTACTGTGCATGAATCCTTGAATGTGGTTCGTGTTGTAGATCTGATCAGTTTTAATGTTCTTTTTAATTCGAAAAATCTTGATTTGATAAAGAATCCAACATGTCTGCTTTAACTAATTTGCTGTCGTAAAAGCCCACAAGATCATACTCCAAATTTATGAGTCTGACTTCAAACCTCACCCTCACATTATAACAATAAATTTAATTTTNCGAAAAATCTTGATTTGATAAAGAATCCAACATGTCTGCTTTAACTAATTTGCTGTCGTAAAAGCCCACAAGATCATACTCAAAATTTATGAGTCTGACTTCAAACCTCACCCTCACATTATAACAATAAATTTAATTTTTAATTTTTTTTAGGTTCACTCTATCCTCATTACTTAGCAACCCGCACAGAAAATAGAATAGTATTATCTGATTCTTGGGGATAATAGAAAGTAATCCAAGTTTATTTTTATTTACGCTTGTGGTGGTTACTAAGTACAGAAAGAGTGGATCTTTGTGGATTAATGCTTCACCATTTGTTATAATTCATATGACTCTCAGTTTTGACAAAGGAATCAATAATCAAAAGATGACTGGAGGGTTCTTGATTGATAGAGAAGCTTATTATGGGTGAGAAATCTCTTTCTTTAAAGCTTAATAACCAAACATCTCTTACCAAAAAACTAATGATGTTCAAAGTAAGTGAATGGCAGTGGACACACTTGTAACTTATGTTGCTAGTCTGGATACTTGCTCAAATGCTTATTGTGAACCTGTGATCATCGCATGTTTTTTGTTTTAGATATCTTATGTGGAGGTTAACAATCTCCCTTTGGAGAACACATGTGTTCACTTTATGAGCATATTTTTTGGTGTTTGGTTCTTGCTTTAGGTGATTGACTGGAAGACTAAGAGATTCGTTGAAGCGTTGATTAATTCAAAGATTGTTGGATGTGGGGGACATTACAGTCTTATTTAGTTATGCATATGCTACGATTCTAACGAGTAGTTTATGTGTTTGCACATGTAATTCTCTGTTCACCATGAAGAATCTGCATTTTGTTTTGTGGGCAATAATACTTGGTTTCAAGATTCAAAAATTTATTTGTTCAAAAAGTATAGAAGAATTATTTGTTGTCTTTCAGATTCAGAATAAATAGGACATTTACTTGCCTTCTGAAGAGTATCAATCTTAGTGACATTATATAATATTAAATCATTAATAACATGACGAGTGAGTTGAGAAGAACATTCTTTGGCATATATTTGACGAACCAAAGTGAAGATACATTTTATGGAACCGTTGTTCGAGCTGCACATATAGAAGTAAGTACGACTGGTGAAAAAGTTGGAAGTGTCATGAAAAATATATGAAAACAATTATTAGTTTGATCTCTAGTTCATCATATGTTCTAAATAATTTTAATTAAGGATTTTACAAAATACTTAACTCAAAATATTAAATTAACTAAACTAAATTTTAATTCAAACTCAACTCTTAAAATTTAATTTAACTCATACCTTTCATACACATTACATTGAGGTTAACTTATGTTACCAATAGTATTATTGTACAACACAATGTAAGATTATGGGAACTATTCAACATAACCTACCAAAACATAAGCTTCTGCTTTAAACTTAAGCAATTTTCAATCAAATATTTCGTACTTATATTTGAAGTCTTTCTAAATGTAGAAGAAAAGAACGAGTTTATTATTATAAGATATTTATTTTTATATTTTTAAGTTTATACACAGCTGAATGCTTTTATTTATATATATATATATATATATATATGGTTATTATACGATTATGTGGTAATAACATCAATAAAAAATTTATGGTACTATCACTTATAGTAGAAAAATATAGATATGATATTGAATTTTTCAACTAAAAAAAAATTATTATAAAATAATCCGCTGTAACGCGGGATCATCCTTGTAGAACAAAAAGTTGGAGCACTTATCGTTTGTCTTTGTTATTAAAACACTTCTTCATTAGATTTTACATGTTTATCTAACTATCACAATCTAACTAGCTAACTTAATCCTAACTAGAATTCATTAAGTTACATTGTCTTTTCAGTCATTGATTGATTAAATTAATTAACACGATTCTTCATTTTCATCTCTTCTTATTTGCCATTTATGAAATCTTTTGAAATCCTAATCTATTCTCACAAACTCGCAACATTTTCTTATCACAATCTCTATCTCAGAAATTTGCTTCCTCTATTTTGAACCCAACTGGCTCCTTCTTCTTTTCTTTCCCTTCTTCACCGTACATTTTATCTATAACTATTTTTTCACAAACACATACATTTATTCATTTCGTAGAGAGACAAAGAGAGTTTAGAGAGAAAACAAAATGAGTGTTAGAAAAAACAAGAACACAAGAGAATGCGTGTCTAATCATACATACACGTTTATTTGCGTACCTAGCTCCCGAGAGTTGGAAATTTTCCCAGGTTAGAAATAGTGAAACGGGAAAGAGATAGAAATAGTGCCTTGCGACTAGATCTGGTTTCCCAGGTTATATTCTTCACATTGTTTCTCATTGATTCTCGAATGTTGATTGATTTTTCTTTTAGATTTTTTATTGTTCTGTGTGAATAACTAGGTAAGTTTAGAATGTGCTTCCGATATGTAAATTTTAGTACAATCCTGGAAATCTCGATTTCTTCTCATCTCTTTATGTTCTCATGTTTTCTGGGAAAACAGGTGGTTTTCCGAATTTTTTTGTTTAAATTCTTGAAAGCATTTATCTCGTGAAGCATTCGTGGAAATCATTAACTATAGGGACATTGACGCTCTAGGTGCTTTTAATAGTTTTAATCTCAAATAAACACAAATCAGGTTTCACTTGCATTTGAAGACAATTACGTCAAGAACGAGGCATTTTCGGACTTGATATGCCCATTTTATCCTTGTAGTCATTAAAACTCTATTGATGATCACCGTTGGATGAAAAAGTCTAGTTTTAATCTGAGGGATTATATTTATCTAGTTAGTTTGACATCAAGTTGTAATCTGAACGTCTTCGCTTTTTTCCTCTAGACTTTTTTTATTTTTTTCTTTCATGTTTTCTTATCGGCGACCTCGGGGAAGTCACAGATATTGATATTTAAGTATTGTTACTTCGGTCAGGAAAAAGAGTCGTCTTCCTTTTTGTAGTTTCCGGTCGCTATTTTTTTTCCTCTGCGCGATCGTTTCCAGAGATCTTTTTCTCCCTATTTTTTATCTCTTAACTACCACCTAGTCTCACCAGGGACAAATGGATACTCATGACTTAGCTGAGAAACATTTAAGCTATGGAAAATTGATGAAGAGATTTCTCCAATGTGAGGAAGAGCTAAAGACTACGAGCTTAAAACCTTCTTTTTACATGCATTGTCTCTTTTAAAACGGTACGAGCTTAAAACGGTACTCACCAAATTGCTCAATGCATTGTCTCTTTTATGTCAAAACTCATGAATAAAATCTTCTTTTTACAGATTGAGATAGTAATGGGTTTGGAGGAAGAACTTATGGTAAAACTCGTCCAAGAGAAGACCACTTACTGAACAGAAGAAGAAAAGAAACAGAGGCTTATCTTTGTTCTTGTTTTTATTAATTTTACTAAATAGCCGAAAACTGAATTATGGTTAGTATCGATTGTTGAATTATGGTTTGTGTATTTTATTTTTTTGATGGTTAGTTAATCCTTGTTAACCATATGGTTGTGTTGCGAATAAAGTGGTTACTAAGTAATCGTTTGAAGGAAATGGTTAACACTAGATTGGCCATCCATATGACTGATTATGAGTTAGTTTTCCAAATTCGATTAATTTTGGATAATGAAAACACAATAAAATATCACTAATCATCGGTTCAGGTATTAGAAAACTTATTAAAATTAATTGAATTTTTTTTGCTAAACCAGAAAATTCATAAAATTTTGGATTAGTTCGAGTAATTCGGTTCTAGTAATTCGATTAAATTTGGGTAATTTGTTTTAACCATTAGTTCTCTAACCACCAATTCATTATTGTAAGATATCACTAACCACTAGTTAATGTATTAGGAAACTTATCAAAATTAATTGAATTTTTTGCTAAACCAGAAAATTTCATAAAATTTCGGATTAGTTTGGGTAATTCGGTTCTAGTAATTCGTTTAATTTTAGGTAATTTTTTAACCATTAGTTCTCTAACCACCAGTTCATTATTGTAAGATATCATTAACCACCAATTCCATGTATTAAAAACTTAACAAAATTAATTGAATTTTTTGTTAAACCAAAAAATTACAAAAAATTGAATTAGTTTGGATAATTCGGTTATAGTAATTCGATTAATTTTGGGTGACTTGTTTTAGCCACCAGTTCACTAATCACGAGTTAAACATGAAAACACGATAAAATATCATTAACCAGTTCATGTATTAAAAAACTTATCAAAATTAATTTAATTTTTTGTTAAACCAGAAAATTTCATAAAATTTTGGAATAGTTCGGATAATTCGGTCATAATAATTCAATTAATTTTGAGTAATTTATTTTGACCACCAGTTCACTAACCAAAAATTCATTATTGTAAAATATAACTAACCATAGTTTATGTATTAAAAAAATTAGGAAATGAAAAACATTGTTTCAAAATTTTCTGTTTTTTCGCACATCCCTTCTAGATATGACAAAATTTAAACGCGTTTTTTCGTAAGTTTCCAATCTTTTAACCCTCTACTAACCACTATCGCAAACTTTATTCCAACCACATTACGTCGTCGACTGTACAACTATTCATATGAAGTTACTATACCACAAGTTACGTAATAAACATTGACCACAAATGATAATTCACATCTGATAAATTGATCCACTTTATCCACGCTCTTGTTTGGCCTTGTACATCACAATAACTTTTGAGCGGTAACAGAAAGTGGAAATGAAATCAACATAAAACACAAGATATTGTGAGACGAGCAGACATCAAACGTTGTGGATTGAAGGAGAGTTGGTTAGTTTTGCCATTGTTGAAAACTGGAACCGATTTATTGCATAGCGTGCATCGGTCATAAGCATATGACCTAGATCATGGAGAGACATAAAACATGGAAAAGATCATACTCTAATTTGTGTGTATTTTAGAGACATGTAACAAGGTCTGATACGAGTTAACAAGACGAACCTTCCAAGAAAGCGATTAAACAGTGCAGATTTTCCAGCGCTATTGGGTCAAAAAAATAAAGCACTGGAAAACGTTTCTTTCAGATTGTTGCTTTTCACGATCTAAACGTCTTCTCCTAATAAGAAGAATGGAAGGAGATGGATCACCCATGAATCCAATGTAAATCAAATGTTCCACACTCCGAGCCGATTCTAATAATGTCATCAGTGACCACTAGGATAGAATTGAAAGATAAGCAAAGAAGATCGAATAAAAATTGAAACATATAACCTCAGTTCGATCAAAGAAGATCAAACCTCTAATTGGTTGAGCTCTGGAATCCAGTATTCATTCAAACGATCAAGAGTCTTAGTTCGATCACAAGCAAATATCAAAATCATTGCATCTGCATGCTTCAGTTCCTCAACAACTATGTCCCTATCTTCCGGCCTGAATCCACAACCAGAAACGTCAAAAGATGTTTAAAGAACCCACGAACTGTAACTAAATAGTTGGCAGATTGCCTTGGTAACAACAATGTCATATGAACAAGGCATGTTCAAATTGTATCTCAAGGGATATTCAAATTACAGTTTAAGGGCAACAATTCATCACAAAGTTGAGGTTTTATTTTAGAGCTCACTAACCACCAGTTAACCAAAAGAAGTGTGATACTTCAAATGGACACACCATACAATGGGAAAGACCAAAGAAAATGAGATTTCATCATCACCTAGGAAATGCTTCGGGAAGAAAAGTCTGAGTACAGCTGCAATGAAAGCAATCCATTTTCCAACATCTCCATTGTTAACATAAACGTAAACTTCCAGTTAACCAAAATGTGTGTGTGAGAGAGAGATAATGAATCTTTTTAACAAGAACTGGTACCTGAGGAAGTTAAAGATAACAAGATAACAACAGGGAGGCTAAAGAGGATGTATGGAATTAAGAGTGAAGTAAGCACCTTGGTTCTCCAATTGGTATGATCTAGTATTAACAAGTAACTACATCAAAACACCAATGCAAGAGATTAAGGAAACATCACTAACCAGAGAAAACTTCTGTATAATTTGAGGCATTAATTTTATAGTTTTATAGTCGAAACAGTCTGCTTAACTGCAAATGTCAACAAATAAACAGAAATTAACTGAAATTTAGCCTCATAATCAACTTTTTAATATTGTACAGTAGATAGAACGTTATCAAGTATAAAATTGAAAAAAAGAAATCAATCAGATTCATATGCTTAGACAATCGCGAAGCTTAACAGGAAAAAACAGAGATGGGTTAAAAACTCACATGGCAGAGAAAGAAGTGATCCATTTGACAAAGGCAACACCAAAGGCTAATCGACCAAGTTTAGTTACATCAGTAAAGAGTTTCTTGGCAGCGATCTTAAGCTCCTCCACGTCGGAATTGACCAAAACGACCGTATCGACATCAATTTTCATAGCTCCTAGTTTTCGTTAAAAGCAAAGCAGTAGGATCGCCGAAATCCATGGTTAACGCTTCACCTTTCACCCAAAATCAAAATTTAGGGTTTTTGTAAGAGAGAAAGAATCTGAGGGGGAATTAAGTAGAGTAGATGAGAAGAAGAAGAAGAGAGATAAACTCACTTCTATCTTTGTCGTTTCAGTTGGTGCTCTCCCACCGGTGATTGAGTTTGAGAAAGTGCATTCGGAAGAAAGATGATTTTTTTTTGGGAGAGACGAACCCTCGTTTCTCTCAAACCCTCATTTAATCAAGACTAAAAAAACAATCATAAGAACCAAACTATAAATGAACTAAGAAGGCAATCAGCTATGAGCCAACTTCTCTATTGCCCCTAATTGAAGAGCGTAAATCTCTCAAGGACACGTTATTTTTTTAAAGTTAAAATAGTGTAAAAAGACAAGAAAACCAAGTGGATTTGTGGTATTTACGGCG
>OVAO01000436.1:0-18259 GCA_900406285.1 Biscutella auriculata | reverse complement strand
AACTTAATAACATGTTCGATATTTAATTAAATATTTGTAAGTTAAAATATATATGTGAAGATAAAATTTATTTAATATTTTAGTTAATTTATTATCCATATTTAATTTGAGTCATTATAGAAAATAGTTCGATAATTTTTTTAGATAGATAAACATTATTTTAATAGAATATATAAATGCTATTTTCAAAAAAAACAGGATGTGTTGTAGAATGCTAAGGATATACAGTAAAAGTTCAACTCTATAAAACCTAAAAACTTAACTCTTATTGTGTCGTAATTAACACCTTACATGCCCCAGCTTTTGAACCTTGAGGTCAAGGTCTTTGGAAGGAGGGAGATTTGATATAGCAAAGCAAATAAATAGTTTCGAGCGAGTATCAAGCGAGAAACAGAATAAAAAAGTCGTTGCAAAGCCGTTAGAAGCTATCGCTTTTGCCACGTGGAGTTGGAGGAAAAAATTTATTACGAATAACAGAATGTAATTCACTATAAAGTTGTAATTCGTACATTTTTCCAGAGTTAATGAAATTTTGAGTGAAATTGTTCTTGTAGTCTCTGCAATCTCAGAGAGTTTCCTTTCTTATTGAAGTTTTTGGAGCTTGGGCAAGTGAGAGGTGAGTTGGTGTTGGTTCAACACGGATTCAGTTGATTCGATCGTTACTATCTTGTAGCTGAGTGTGTGTCGATTGTTAACAAAATCTCATTGAATCTACAACTATGATGCTCACGAGTAGACTGATTCTCAGTGAATATATCTATCATCTCATACGAAAAAAGTGCTATATCAATAATTACTAAAATATAAAAATACAAAGAAAACCTAAATTTGATTTGAAACACAAAAGATTTCGAAAGCAAGAAAGTATTGAAAACATCTTTAGAAGCATTTGCTATGTAATATAGATTCGTTTACCATAATGTATACTCTGCAAAAGCAATCTCTTCAATTATAGAGTTCTTGAAAAGCAGCCAAATTTTAACTTATGTCATCAAAATGATTAATCTGTGCAAAATAATGAACAACCACACTATTGTATCATGTTATATATATTACGTGACTAACAAGAACATAATCACAATGTGATCTTTTGCTCTTTTATGGCAAGAAAATTTAAGTACTTATACAATTTACGACATTCCATCTCTTCTTGTTGTTGCAGTAACTATATAATGTACACATTATCCTTAAGCAAAAAGAAAAGAAACAAGAAACACTATATACTTTAATGTTTTCCCCAATGAGATCCCTAGATTTACATCTAATTTTCTTTAAGTGTGCGAGTATTTCCATTACCATTGGCTCCTTTTGGAGCTTTTGAGCTTAGAAAATTCTTCTGCTTAAACCCACTTGATGTATTCGGAGCCTGGTTGGTTGAAACGAGCACAGTAGCATCATTACTTCACTTAGTCAAAAAAACGTTCAGTTTCGTTTGTGAAGTTCGATCATCTTTGGGGTAAGATGCTCTGGTGAACCACATGACTTCACGTCGTGTTCTTGACCACTATTATTTCCTTTAAACAAAGTAAAATCTCATTACTCTTAATGAATTGAGAAAATCTGATATCCTACACAGTAACAACTGGTACGAACAAAGAACCTGGTTTTAATTTCTCAGGATCTTGTAACTCCTGATTTGCGAAAGGAGTAGTACTGCATTCAGCATTACTCGAGGAATTGCGAGTGTGTACTGGTATTTGTGAGTATACATTATGCAACTTTTTATGTAACTCTTCCATCTTTCCAGACATTTCATCTGCTCTGTCCATATCTATGAGAATCTGTAATAACATCAAAACACACAGAGAAGATGCATAAACCGCAATAGGAAAGATCAAAGGTTTTGGTCACATTTTAAACTAACCTGGGCATGATGTTTGTAGAAAATGGGAGCAAACCTTTTCCGGCAATACTCACTAAAAAGCAGAGTTAGAAGAATCAATGGTATGGTGAAACCTGAAGCAATCGTTGATAGCTTTAATCCGAAAAAACCCAAAGCTATAATTTGTGTCAAGATCAGTGAAAAGATTGTTGTGCTGTGAAAAATAGGCCAATACTGTCCACCACTTTCGTACTTGGTAATATACACATTGAGTATCTACAAAATAGAAACAACTGCATTAAAAGCTAATTTCTATGATAGTATGTAAAAGAGATGAGATAAATTACCTGATTCTTGTATATAAGATATGCAAGGAAAAAGTATATGACTAAAAACGGCAGTATTAGTGGCGCAATGACTGAATTGGTGAAACCAAGGAGTCCAAACAAAAGCAGCCGAGGAACTTCAGTATGGAATGGGAACCTAAGTGTTTCGTATGAGTCATCCTTCATCTTGGAAATAAATTTTGCTCCCAGATTCCAGATGAGAGCCATAGGTTGCATTATTTCACAAGCCAAACTGGCCCAGCCAGATGTGAAGCAATAGGTCATGAAGAAGCCAGCCTGAATAAAATGGTTGAAGCTGTATTCAGATTCAATGAAACACGACATGGAGCTCAAGCTATGGAGGTCTAAAGCAACCAGAGAAACATAAAATAAGAATGACACAATGTGTTAAATTCCTCCACGGGCCTATCTATTCTCTGGTATATGGTTTCATCATGGAACGAGAAAGAGGCACACGATTTTTTAAATTCTTGTGCAGTAAATCTGAAAGCAGAAAGACCTTGTGCAAGACTGTGAGAAGCTTGAACATTTGCAAGACAATTGATTTTCCCCTGGAATGTAAAAAAAGACAATGGATAAAATTACCTGTGTGGGCACTGCTTTAGCGAGTTGTGCAGGTATGTCTCTGACACTAGAAAAGACATCTAATCGCCTGATAATGGACCCTGATAGAATATTCACAAAGAACACATTCCAAATGGTAAAATATAAGACTTTGATGCATGCACTTTTCTTCCTTATACTGCGTGAAATACATCCCTCCAAGGCTGAAAAATACATCATTAATGGTGGAACAGCATAGAAAAATAGAATCAAGATCACACTGGGTAAGTATCCTGTGACGATCTGGTTCATAAACTTCCTGCAATGTGATATAAAGGTTTTGATTAACTCTAAATATGATTTAAAAAACAATTGAATATTAGATACTGAAACCATATATACATATGTTTAAGGAAACTGCAGGGTACTCACATGCTCAAGATGCCTGTTAGAAAAGGAAATGCGTGAGCGAGCTGCTCGAGTTGAGTCAGCCCTTGAATGAAGGTGACGGGAATAAGGAACACAAACATGAAGGCAACTGCACCAACAAGAGTTGCTAGTTTCCTTATCCAAAGTTGTCCATAAGGAATGTTGAGATTCTTCCAAAATACATCATGAGGTTCTGGAGCTAAATCCGTAACCCATAACATAGGATTTGATGTTTGTAGAACCTCTGAAACAACAAGAGCATCATAACGTGTCTTGAAAAACACGAAAGCAACTGGACGTTCCTGCAAATGAGCAGGAAACTTTTGTGTCTTTAGTTAACCATTCTGTACTGTGTTGACTATTCTTCAAATTGAGCAATGTTACTGTGTAAACCAAAGTCAAAGTTTGCTTACTTGCTCTGGCGTAGTCATACTAAGACCACCAAGCTCCATTCCTTTCACACTGTCGGCCTCACTAGAAAGGATATGAAAAGAACTTGTGGGTGTAGGTCCTCCACAAAAGGTGCACTGGGCCAAACTCGGTTTGCAACTCAATTCAGGAGCTACATGTTTTAAACTCAGACACATCCTCTCTGCATCACGCTGATTAAGAAAATTGTGATAATCTTAAGGTCACACACAGACACCATTCACATATCACTTACCCAAATTTATAACAATTTCTGTTTAAGTTCCACATTCTGAGAGATTCACAGTCGTAACCTATCAACCGAAATGAATACGGTAAGAAGAAGAAATGCATACCAGAAGTCTCTCGATGATGCCACTATTGTAAACCATTTGGTGGGACAAATAGCTTGATGAATAGTAATTTGTGAAGAATTTACTCAGTGTGTCACTGTAAGATTGCTCAGGAGACCATGGAATAGCACGAATTAGAACGGTAAATTGACTTGGTGTTGAGGCAGATCCAGTAATATGTGCAAGCCTCATTTTAGCTATGGTCCTATACTCCTACATCAAGAAGGTAACATGGAGGAACAAAGGGTAAAGAAAAAGATTAAGTATGCATGAGAATATAAACTAAAGTAAGAGGTCCTCACAAAGTAGAGAAGAAGACATGCTGCTGAGGTTATAATGTAGAGTGCAAGACAATGAACCCACAACCTGATAATGCGTTACAAAGAAGATAATTCAGCACTTCAGATCTGTGTAATAAAAATGTGATATTAAGAAATATAAAAATATCACATTCACCATTGTGAACCTCCTTTAATGTTTACGATTGTGAAAGCTTCGGATGATTCCAAATGAATTTCCTTATGTGCCATGGGTCGCCCACAATAATTAACAGGCAGCACGAAGGTAATGCAAACAACAGCAGTTATAAAGAAAATACGAATGCTGCAAATAAAACACATAGATTGTGAGAATTATGAAGAGCCAGAAGATAAGGAAGCAGAGGCACTAAAAAGGAACCTGAAGACGACCATCCTGATGAAAACTACAGCATCGAGACCAGCAGCAGCTAATAACTCATCTTCACTAGTTTCCCAAGCTTTAAGCAACCAACTTGGAGATGGCACAAACCTCTCATACCAAAAAGGATCATAACGTCTAGACCCACCTCCACAAACAAGCCTTCGACCAAAATAGACACAGTAATTGGATGGTTGTTTCCTAAGTATGGAATAAAGTGAGAGAAGCACTATGCATATCGAAATATTAATTCCTGCAGATGTTAGTAGAGCTGCTATCTCCATATCTCACTCTCAGTTCTTCAACCTCCTTGCTCAAAATTGCAGGAAGAAAAGAACTTCATAAGCGTATCAAGTCGATGCAACACACCGAGATGGTCAAACAAAACCACCTAAGAAACTGTAGAAAACAAAAAAGAAGAAGAGAAATAGTTACAATAGAGATCATCCTGAATACAAACATCAACTTAACAATTTAGAGGTAATTTTTGGATTATTTAACTTGTTTATATGGTTTAGTATAACTATTATTCTACAATCCAATGGTCAAAGCGTCTATGTATAATCCAAACAACCTTACGTTAAAGTTAGTAGCCTTCGATGAAGAACTAATCACAGAAAACTGCTTACCGTGACGGATGTAATAAACTTTGGTTAGAACGAGATTAAACAAACCGAAAATAGGAAGAATCGAAATCATAATTAGTATCTTAAAGGTAACAAAAACGATAGAATGCAGTTAGATTTCGATATCTCTGTGTGAACAATTTATGTTTTTCCCCATACTACATGTTCTTCCTCATAAAATCTCATTTTCGATTATGAACAAATGTTTTATGATCCTAAATCCCATTGATCTTTCAAAGTATTACTACGATAGAAGAAACCGAGAACCACATTCGCCTATTAAAAAAAAACAAACGATTTTGATTTCGAATAAGAACATAATACAAACGAGGGAAATCAAAGCCAGTTCGTCAAAACAAACAACATTAAAGCCAGATTGAAGAAATCGCGATGACTTACACGACAAGAAAAGGGAAAACTTTGTTTTGACTTCAAAGAATTGGATTTGCGACGCAGGACGAGAGAATTCAGAAACCCCCCCAAGTTCGCAGAGAAATACGAAAAAAAAATTAAAAGAAAAGAAGTAAATAGAAAAAAGGAAACCCAATATTTGATTGAATTTCCAATTCCGCGAAGAGTTCGCGTTAAAGTTCAAATCTTAAAGAGAAAAAAAAAACATTCAAATAAAAATATTAAAATATTAAAATCGCTATTAAAATTAGAAAAATAAAGCATAGTGTGCATTTTTGGTGTAACGCTTTATCTTCCAACATTTAAGTGTTAGTTAAAGAAGTGTTATTGTTGGCAAAAAAAAAAGTTAAAGAAATGTTATTATAACTGGGAAATGTGAAGCGATCAGATGGATCTATGAATATAAAAGTTTAATTTAATATAGTAATTGAATAGGTTTCTTCTCATGAAAGTAGCATGCACATTCTTCTATTTCCTAACTAACTAGTAGCTTTCATAATACAATACAAAAGAATTACATTTTAATTGAAAAGAAAATCTTTTTCTTTTTACGGAAATAAAATATTTTACTTAAAACTAGATTAGGATTTGTGTAACACATTTTTAATCTTAAAATAGAATTTTAGATGGTATGCATAATATTAAAATATAAATTTTAGTTACAAATTAATATACTTAATTAAAAATAGAATTTCAATATAAATAGTAAAGATAAGTATTTAGCGCATATAAAAAATCTGAAATTGAATCACCGGAGAAAAAGAAGTCTTGGGCGTTTTTAACGCTTCCTCATGAAATCATCATAAAGTCATTTATTTCTGTTCAATGTTATTATTGACATTGGTGTTTAGTAGCATATAATCAAAGAAAACAAAAATAAGAAAAACTGAACGAAATCAGTAATGATATATTACAAAAGCAGTAATATATTACAGAAGTTTTGAGGTTAAATCAAATCCCTAAAATAATATACAAGTCAAACCAAACCAACCAGCACATTTACCAGAGTTAAATGAAGAAGATGAGAAACCTAAAAACCATTTTGAAGAGTCCAAAGAATTTNAGCAGTAATATATTACAGAAGTTTTGAGGTTAAATCAAATCACTAAAATAATATACAAGTCAAACCAAACCAACCAGCACATTTACCATAGAGTTAAATGAAGAAGATGAGAAACCTAAAAACCATTTTGAAGAGTCCAAAGAATTTTCATCTAACCTTTGTGAGAGCCTAATTGCATTAGCATTCTGCAACTGTCATCTATATGTACCATTGGGTAATGGCTTCCCCATGTTACCTCCTCCATTCATTCTCGTATGAGCTTGACTAGGGACCTCAAGCTTCAAATTCTCCAACTGTGGTATTATCACACCAGTTCCATCACCACCAGCTACTACAGGCCACACCATAGCATTGTACCCCGCAATGTTCATACCCGAAAGATCATACCCGTTCATGTAAGGGAGATAAGGAGTGTTGGTTGGAGGAGGAGGAGGACCGTAAAAACTGGTGGGTGGCATTATCGGGTTGTTCCATGGCACTTGAGCTGTGAGTTGGTGGTATCCATAAGGATAATGAAAGCCTTGTACACTGTTATGATAACCAAAGATAGGAGGCTGCTGAACAAGCATCCCATATCCGTTTCTCTGAGGGACATGTGGTGTTGCTTGAAAGCTGTTGTACGTTAGAGGAAGCTTCTTGCTCTGTATTCCTTCTTTAGGTATTGCCCGTTTCACCTCCACGCGCTTTTCACTTATTTCATGGAAATTGCTCTGCATAACGATCTCAACAGAGTCCTCTGAATCAAATGTGACAAACCCAAAACCCCTTGGTCTGTTTGTCACGCTGTCGTGCATCACAACTACATCGGTCGTCTGCCCAAACTTCTCAAAGTAATTTTTGAACTCTTCTTCCGTAGTGTTGGACGATAAACCACCAACAAATAACTTTTTGGTTCTATAGTTATTATTATCATTACCATTTCTTGACATTCCATGCTGACCACCATTGTTATGCTGCACTTCACCCTCGTATAGTTGCAGGTTCGGTTGTTGATATCTCAGCTGTTCATTTTTTGGAATCGCCTTCTTCACCTCGACCTGGTATGAAAAAAATATAAGATACCGATTAATCAATCGGCAGAGTAATTATCAACAAAAGTTACACTTTCCAGCCAAATTGTCTACTAATCTAGTCAAATCTCTCACCAGGTTGCACATCTCAAAATCTACAAAGCCTAAATGAAACGAAATCTGATCCCATTCAGACCATAAGCAATACAACTCACCGAGACTAAGACATAGCATAACTGCATAATTAGAGAGAATAAGGGAACCGTGTTAACTTACAGCTCGACCCAGAATGAAGTGAGTGTCTCTAAGAGCTTTTACAACATCATAATCATTAGCAAAGCGAACAAACCCAAAGCCTCTGGGTTGTCCAGTGACTTTCTCCTTAGCAACAACAGCTCCTAACACAACTCCATATCTGCTAAAATGCTGTTTCAGAGCTTCTTCACTTGTTTCTCTCGCCATGCCCCCAACGAATAACTTGTATTGGTCGTTATCCATATCCAAAGAAACCCTAATTGTGCAGCTCTTAACTCAAATTCAGGAATTTCAAAACCCCCTTTATCTCAATATATGCCCTAATTTCGAAATACAAATGCAAACATCAGAGCTGTGTAATCAATAGTACCCAAAACCGTTAAACAAGAAAAAACCCCTAAAATCAAACAGTAACATGTACGGAAACCCTAATTCGTGAAAATCTCGAAACAGAGATGCTAAATTAAGCAGGGAGCACTGAGAGAATAAAGAGACATGAAATCGAGAAAATATCCCTAAAATTTCAGAAAAAAAAACTGTAGAAAAAACCCTAAAAATTGATGGAGAAGAGGAAAGTTTTACCAGATAGGAGAGAGAGAACAGTACGTCTGATTTGACACCGCCACGAGAAGGAGTCGAAGCGAAGTTAAAAGTTAAAACTCTTTTTTAGCTTCTTCAGTTAAACTTTTATTTTCAACTTTCATCAACTAATGGGCTTAATAAGCCTTTTATACAAAACGTTTCAGGCCCAAATAATATCGCAATGTTTTTCTTTTTCTTTTACTTTAAATATTTTTTTTCTTGCAAAGAGTTTGACATGGAACAATAATGTTTACAAACCGAAAATTTATTATAACAAATCTATACAAGTCTAATATTTTACCAATTAAAGAAATTTCTTTTAAATAGAATTACTTCAATTAAATAGACGGTTTAAAAAATAACATTCAATCCTCATACGTTAAAAGAAAAGTAATTAGAGATTTGATGTCAATTCCACAAATTTTTATATTATTTTTAATTTTAAAATTTTAAAATCTTAAACATGTTTTCAAACAAATTTATATTTAATTCTCTTCAATTAATTATTATTTGTATTGTCAAATAATATATTCTTCATAATTTTTATTTAAAATTTAAATAAATAATTAACTTATTCAAAATCACACAAATCTATTTTTAGTTTTAAATAAAAATTTAACTTATTTAAATAAGATGATATATTATATCTGATCTTTTTAATAATTTTTTTAAAGTGAAGCGAATTATTATATAAAAGATAAATATTTTTAAAAAATAATCTAATAAATACATTTAATAAGATAAAAAATTTAACGAAATTTGGTATGATAACAACAATATTGCCCGGCTTCAAATTAAGATAACATACATTTACTAAATTTTATTTTTGAAATCTTTCTTAACCAAACCAAGATTACGTTTTACGTAAATCTAAGATAGAATCACTGCCGGCCCTGAGGGCAAACAAGCCAAGCATATGCTTACAGCCCTCAAATGGATAAATAATATTTCGGTCCCAATTTACATGAAGTCTGCGTTAGCTAAATTGGTTAAGGTGGGTAAGTGTTAAGTTGATGTCCATGGTTCAATTCCTGGGAATTCCTGTTGAATGAAAGATCTCAGGACCCTCTTATTCCATTAGAGGCTTTGGTTTAGTTTTAACGGCGGTGATCATCTCGTCAAACTTAATCGTGCGGTCAGAATCTATTTGGGAACAGATCTAGGGTTTTGAAGGGCTCGAAGGCGACACTAATTGCGATATCTCTTGCAAGTAAATCTTGGTGAGAAGAGTTATTGCAGAGCTAAAGAAGTAGTTGAAGGAGTAAAAGCTTGATGTCTTCTGCTATAGATAAAGCATTGATGGCAATGTGTCTTGAGGAAGATGAGGAACCAACGCCGATTCCGGACCTTCCGGAATTCCGCTCAACTGAGCGTAATAGGTTTAGCATCATTGGAAGGATCCTGAATCCCGATTTTCAAAAGGTGTCAGACATTATTAGAGGGTTACCTAGGAAATGGATGAAAGTGAATAGAGTTCGTGGAGTAGCTCTTTCAAAGGAACGGTTTCAATTCATATTCAAGGAAGAATCCGACATGAAAGAGGTGCTAGATAAAAGTTTACAGACCTTTAATGAATGGGCGGTAGTGATGGAGCCATGGGTGGAATCTCCTTCGCCGGATTTTTTACAGTTTACTGAGATTTGGATGAGGATGCGTAATATACCAGTGAACCATTATAATGTGTCCTCGATTACATACTTTGGGGAGTTTGTTGGCCAAGTCTTAGAGGTAATTCTGGATGAATCGAAACTGGTGCAGGACGAATTCGTTAGAGTAAGGATCAAACATGATGTTTCTAAACCCCTAAGATTATCAAAGACCTTCACTCTGAAGAATGGTGATGTGGTGTGCATAAGGTTCTCGTATGAACAAGTTCAGAAACGCTGTTTCACGTGCCAGAGAATGATCCATGACCAAACCAGATGTCCAATATACCAGATGAAAAAGGATGCACAGAGGGCGGGAGAACAAGAATGTGGAAGCAACAATAAGGTGCAGGAAGAGGTTATTCTGAAACAATCTGATCCGTTGTATGGTGTCCTATCTGAGTCTCAGGTCTGCAGGGACCCCTTGACAGGAAGACCAAAGATAGCCCCTGAGGTCTTAGAAGGTATGAGGCAATACCTATTGATGGCTAATGGGCCAGAGAGAGTGGTAAGGGAAGAAAGGGTAAAGAAATCTATGGCAGAAGCTGAGAAAGATCCGATGCAAGCTAAAGTGGTTCTCAGGCTCGAACCTAGACCGATTATTTCTACTGATATCCAAAAAGGAAAAGGTCTAGTTTTTGGGTATGAAGAGGATATGGGTTCATCAGAATCGGGGAACCTAATTGAGGGAAGAAAACATGCTTTATCAGAATCTATGAGGAGTAGGTTGTCTCTTCCTGGGGACCGTGCTGGAGAAAAGATGGAGATGGAAGGGTATGGGGCGAAGTCGGAACCATATCCAATAATGCCCGGAAACAGTTCGACGGGTTCAAAGCCGCTTATCTTTAAAGCTGGCGCATCCGGAACTGTGGGCAAGAAACCAAATAAACGAAGGAGGCCTGGAAAGTTTACAAGGTTGGTAAGAGCCCATCCGATAGGGGAGGACCCAACTGATAAGAGTAAGGAAAAAGCAGACCCAAAAGGAAAAGGATTCAGAAAGAGAAAGGCAACGAATGAGGTGGCAGTGAGTGCTAGAAACGCGAAGAAATCAAACATGATGGCGGTTCCACATGAGGAACTGCCCAATGCCCAATGAGCATTTTCAGCTGGAATTGCCAAGGCCTGGGACGGTCTCAGGACTTGGTGATTCCCCGTCTCAAGGAGGTGCGTAAACAACATTTCCCTGAGATTTTATTTTTAATGGAAACGATGAATGGTAGAGATGTAGTGGAAGACATTAGTGTTTGGCTAGGGTATGATCATTTATGTACAGTTGATCCTAGGGGGCATGGAGGGGGTTTAGCTCTTATGTGGAAAAAGGGTGTAGATATGGTTATCTTAGGTTTGGATAAGAATCTGATTGATGCCAAGGTCTCTATAGGTGGTGTTTGTTTCTTTGTTTCCTTTGTATATGGTGAACCCAGGGCTGCGAATAGAGCTCACGTTTGGGAGAAGATGTACAGAATCGGTTTGCTTAGGAAGGAGGCTTGGTGTGTTGTTGGAGACTTCAATGCCATTTTGGATAATACGGAAAAGATTGGAGGTCCAGGGTCCTCAAAACCGTGTTGTCCTCAGTTTGGAGATATGATTGCGGCCGTTGGTCTGAACTTACTTCCGAGTAGTGGTAACAGTTTCACGTGGGCAGGCAGAAGAGGTCAGTATTGGATTCAAAGCAAATTGGATAGGGGGTTCGTTAATATTGCCTGGCAGCAAAAGTTTCCTATGGCGAATCAAAGGTTTTTGGACAAGAAGGGGTCGGACCATCGTCCAGTTTTGATAAAATTAGTATCATCGCAAGAGGCCTATAAAGGAAAGTTCAGATTTGACAAACGTCTTATGTTTAGAGATGATGTTAGAAGGGAGATCGCTCAAGCCTGGCAAAGAGGATCTCAGAGGGCTGGGGGGTCGGTATCAGATCGACTGAGAGTTTGTAGGACTGCCCTAAGCTCGTGGTCAAAAAAGAATCACTCCAATTCAGGATTAAATCTTAAAGATCGAAGCAGAGAGCTGGAGATAGAAGAATCCTCAGCTTTTCCGAACAGAATTAAAGTGCTCAAGTTAAAGAAGGAGATTATGAATCTAAACAGGGAAGAGGAAGAGTTTTGGAGACAAAAAAGCAGGGAGAAATGGTTGATTGCTGGAGATCATAATTCTAAGTATTTTCATGCGGCGGTCAAAGGTACAAGATCCAGGAATTTCATTGAGGCGCTTTGTGATAATCAGGGTATAGTTCATAGATCTGAAGCCTCCAAGGCGGATGTGGCAGTGAATTATTTTTCAGATTTATTTCAAAGTTCCAACCCCTCCTTCAGCGAGTTCTTTGACGGGTTTCAGAGTAAAGTGTCTGAAAGTATGAATAATGATTTAATCAGAGAGATATCAGATCAGGAGATCAAGGACGCTGTTTTTTCGATCAAACCCTCAAGCGCCCCCGGAGCAGATGGTATGACAGGTTATTTCTTCCAACATTATTGGGAGGTGATCAAAGGAGAAGTAATAACCGAAGTCAAGGCCTTCTTCACCACGGGAGAGTTTCCAGCGGAGTGGAATTATACGCAGTTATGCCTGCTGCCAAAGATTGACAACCCGACGTCTATGAAAGATCTCCGGCCGATCAGCCTATGTTCGGTGCTATTCAAAGTGGTCTCAAAAATCTTGGTAATGCGCCTTCAGCCCTTCTTAGGCGATATAGTTTCCCAGTTCCAATCTGCGTTTGTGGCTGATCGCTTAATATCTGATAACATTCTAATAGCACATGAAATCGTCCACGCTTTGAGAACGCACCCGAGGATATCGAGAGATTTTGTAGCAATAAAGTCAGACATGTCGAAGGCCTACGATAGGATTGAATGGAATTATGTGAAAGAACTGTTGCGAGCTCTAGGCTTTCACGAGAGATGGATTGCGTGGATCATGTACTGTATTTCGTCTGTCACGTACTCGGTGATAATCAATGACCAGCCCCACGGTTTGATCAAACCAAAGCGAGGATTAAGGCAGGGCGATCCGCTTTCTCCCTTTTTATTTGTGCTTTGTACGGAAGGGTTGTCTCACCATTTACATAAAGCTGATACGAGTGGGAGTGTGCAAGGGTTGAAATTCTCAGCAGATGGTCCTTCGATTAACCACCTTTTGTTCGCCGACGATAGTCTTTTTATATGTCGAGCATCGGTTCAGCAATGTTCAGCCTTACAGGAGGTACTAAACAGGTATGGTGCAGCAACAGGGCAGGTTATTAACCTTGATAAATCGGCGCTTACATTTGGGAGTAAAGTGAGTTTAGCAACTAAACCGATTGTGAAGGAGATATTTGGGATAAGTGAGGAAGGGGGTATAGGTAAGTACCTTGGGCTCCCTGAATGCTTTAGTGGTTCCAAGGGAGACATGTTGGCCTACATCTCGGATAAACTAAATGGACGGCTCTCTTCTTGGTTCTCGAGGTCTTTATCAATGGGGGGAAAAGAAATACTGCTCAAGGCGGTGGCAATGTCTATGCCGGTGTATGCGATGTCGGTCTTTCGACTTCCCAAGAAAACTTGTGCGTCGCTTTCCTCGGCTATGTCTCAGTTCTGGTGGAACTCTCAAGAAAGGAAGCGTAAGATAAATTGGGTAAGCTGGAAGCGTTTGTGCTTGCCCAAACAACTTGGAGGCATGGGTTTTCGAGATCTCCAAGGTTTCAATCAGTCCTTGTTAGCCAAGCAAGCGTGGAGACTATTGCACTATCCTGAAAGTCTAGCGGGAAGAGTATTGAAAAGCAGGTATTACAACAACAATGACCTTCTAGGAGCTAAGTTGGGTTCAAGGCCTTCTTTTGGATGGAGAAGTGTGATCCATGGGAGGCAATTACTGAAAGAAGGCATCTCGAAGAAGGTTGGGAATGGGAATTCGATTGCCGTATGGACCGATAAGTGGCTGTGGGATGGTAATTGGAGATGCCCACTTATGAAAAATATTTTCGTGGACCTTGAGTTGAAAGTATCAGACCTGATTGATTTCTCTAATAGGGACTGGAAAATCGATAAACTGCAGGAGCTCTTTACGCCTAATGATGTGAATATAATTAAGAAGTTCAGACCGGTAGTGGAAATGGATGATTTCTGGGTATGGGATCACAATGTGAGTGGGGATTTCACTGTTAAATCGGCCTACTGGCTGTTCAACAACATTCACAACGATCAACTGGTAAGGCGAGCGGAGATGAAACCAAGCTTGAACGAGTTAAAGAGTCATGTGTGGAAGATAAGAACGACGCCGAAGATTAGGAATTTGTGGTGGAAGGTGCTATGTGGGGCGATTCCAGTTAATGAAAACTTGAGAGCTAAAGGTATGGAGATCGATAGGAGATGTCAAAGATGTGGGCACGAAGGTGAAACCGTGAACCATTTGTTTTTCTCCTGCTCCTTTGCGAGGCTAGTGTGGGCCTTAGCCGGAATTCCTCATCCCCGGAATGGGTGGAATGAGAGATCAGAATACGTAAATGTGCAAAATCTACTCCTTAGCCTCTCCAACAAGGATTGGCCAAAAGAAGTTATAGAGAGAATCCCATGGGTAGTGTGGTTTCTATGGAAGGGGCGCAATTCTTTAACTCTAGAAGGAAAACAGTTCTCAGCTTGGGACATTGTTAACAAGGCCAAAGAATAGGCTCACCTTTGGGTTTTGGCACAAGAAGCAGATGATGTAGTAGTGGCAAAAGAAAAAACGTTTAATTTGTTAAACAGTCGAAGATGGAGGCCCCCTCGGTCTTCTTGGCTCAAGTGTAACGTGGGTTTCGCATGGGACAAGTTCACTAGGAAAGGAGGTCTAGCTTGGATTCTTAGGGATGCTAGGGGGCGGGTTTTGTTACATAGTAGGATGGCGGTTTTAGACATTTCATCTCGTATCCAAGGATGGGTTGCTAGTCTCTTTTGGGCTATGAAGAGCATGAAGGATCTTAGAAAAGATAGAATTATTTTTGGTATAGAATCAAAGGAATTGGTAGGGGTGGTAAATAGGCCTAAGGCTTGGCCCTCTTTTGCTTATTATGGGTTTGAAGTTGGGATTGTAGGTAGTCATTTTTTGGATTGGAATCTAGTGGTAGAATCCTCCTTCACTAATCGTCCAGCTAGTAAAATTGCTAGAAGTGTCATTGCTTATAACTTGTTTCAATCGTACATTGCAGCGAATGCTCCTACTTGGGTGCGAGGTGTCTGTGATGAGGAAGCGGTTGGCTTAGGGTGAAGAGGTTTCTCATAGATTCCATGATGGTAGAGTCGTTAGTTAAAGGTTGTGGGATGGTTTTTGGCGATAACCTTTATCTCTTATCATCTGTTTTACGGTCGCATTTGTAACCGGTCCCTTGGATTCTATTTGTATAACGTTTTATCAGGGTTCCCTATTTATATAATATTCTCCCTTTGAAAAAAAAAGAAAAGATAAACATGAAATAAAATGACAGAACCGAATATGTGTACCTACACACGCAGATTACGGACGAATAGACTGGCAAAAGAGACAGTAGCCACTAACCAATTTGCCATGTGAACATGAAATTTCACTTCCTAAGAGGGACCAATCCTTTGGTCCATTTTCCCCATTATTATCATTTTATATAAATTCTTTCATCTACAAAAACATTCACATAAATACATTTCATATAGAACCTCACGTACATGCCTGCATTTATATATATACACCAATCCAAAGTAGAAATATCTTTTTAGTTTCGTATCTCATCTAAATCTAAATGCTTTATTTGACCACTTTTGATTTGTGTCCACATATTATATCTATATATAAAGATACAAAACATCTCAAATATTTATAGAATGTAGAATTTAATATAAAATTTACTTTTAAATTTTTTTTAATCACGTTCTTTTAGAAAATCACATTCTTACATTTTTTTCAAAATCGATTGATCAAGTTATTTTTGAAAATGGAGAATCATGAACCACATTTTTTCCAAAATGTAGAATCCCATTTTTCTTCGAAAACACGTACTCATAATTTTTTTAATACGATGAATTACGTGTTTTTTCTAATAAACACAAAATCATATTTACTCAATAAGTTATGTTTTTTTCTAAAATTATAGGGAATCATATTTTTTTTCTTAAAACCAATAAATCATGTTATTTCTCTAAAAATATGAAATCATATCTTTCCAATAAATATAAAATCATATTTTCTAAAAAACAGGTAAAATCTAATATGCAAATATGAAAACGAACATGAAGCATCGATATACAAAAACAAACATGAAAACATGTATAAGCTGAGTTGAAACTTCTAATGAAATGTTCACGACTCATGTATAATTAATGGTTTTTTAATCAACATGTATAATTAATGTTTTAATACTGTGGTTTTCACTTTATTGTCAATATCAATTTTTTCAAGTTAAAATCTAATGAAGACGATTAGTAATAAGGTGCTTAAATATATGAAGAATATTTTATATCAAAAGTATGATGGAAAGTTAATTAATTAAACTAGATTTTTGATCCATGCTATACATAGAATGAAATATTTATATATTTGTTGTGTTTTTTAGTTATCAAATTTGAATAATATATCTTAATTAAATATAATTCATGATAATTTTATTCACCTAAAAACTAATAATCATTGTTTATATATTATAATATCTTATTATTTTAATTTATTTAATAAGATTGTTCATATATATATATATATATTATTTTAATACAATATTAGCTTTTTATAAAGATACAAAACATCTCAAATACTTAATCTATAAAAAGCTAATAGCTCAAGATGGATTTTTGTTGTTGTAAATATTCGTTATTTTTCTGGAAAAAAAAATGCTCGGTTATGCATGTAAACAATGTGTTAGGATTAGGAAACTAACATGATTCGGAATTACGATGTGTGAGTTTTGGATAAGGTCATGTGAACAATTGTAGCTAATAATAAAATTTTGAACAATAATGTAACAATCTTAGCATGTAGAAGGTAAATGTACAAGACAATTGAAATTTATATATAAAAGTTAGATATATATAGTAGTAAATAAGTAAAAATGGTGACTATATATGTTTACATGTTCAATCAATGTACTTATGCTTTTAACATATTCATCCCTTTATGTACACTCACTCAACAATAATAGTTGATGTTACTTTAATGATAAAATATTTAGCATCATTAATTATATATCATGTCAGAATTTTATATATTCGTGAAAATATTTTTTTATTTATTTATGAGAATTTGAGTTAATGGATCAGTTAATAATAAAATCATAAAATAATTTCAAACTTAGGATTTATAATAAAAGCATGCTTATACTAGACTATAATAACCAATTAATTAATCTAAAAATTGGCTCTAAATTATGTAAATTTGTTAAAGTTCTAAGTAAATGTTTGATATATTTGTACTCAAAGCCACCTCCATAAATCTAGTCAAATACATCAAACATTAACATACATCGAATCTAAAAATTAACAAAATTGTAATTAATATGAATTTAGGTTTTTAAACAATTTGTTGAATTAAATGAATATTGTTTGTTGTTTCAAACATTATAACTCATGATGTATAGTATGCAGTATATAAATATATTTTTTGTACATTGCATATTTATATAATAAACAATAGTATTGTACATTGCATATTCATTTTTTTTTTCAGAAACTTTATATGATGTTAATGCTATTGTACGTTAAAGTCTCATATTAATTAAACACAACTCAATAATACTGATTCCATAAAATTTATCCAACCAAAAATTAAAGCCCACATGGCTTTCTTTAAGACAATGTANTTTTTTTTTTTTTTTTTAATCCTTATAATAAATATTCAAAATTCATTATTTATCCTCTCCTCTTCCTTTGAGTATTGCCACCTGAGAATAAACACATTGTCAAGTTTTTATTTTCACATACTTTTATTCTCACTCATGGATTTGGTTATTAGGTATGACGATTATACTAACTACTAACCATAGGGAATTTAAAATATACATATATCGTAATTAACCTTGATGGTCTAATGCTAATTTATCAATCGGGAAAGCTTGATGTAGGGAACCCGACTTTAAATTTCCCTGCAACAAAATATAAAATTTAAATGAAAAAAAGTT
>OVAO01000435.1:0-21407 GCA_900406285.1 Biscutella auriculata | reverse complement strand
GAGAGTGTTTTTAGCATTCATGATTTTTATAAGCATCGATAGAAAATGACCCTCGTCTACTGGAACCTCCATTTCGCTTCTGTGTTTTTATTTATAAAAAAAAACAAAAACGAATTCTGTAAGAATAATTCAACAATTTAACCTATATATGTAAAAATACACATGCTACTAGAATTTCTACTCATATACAAACTAAGAATTCTTTTACTTCCAATTCTTGAACTATTTAAAGATCTTAACTTAACAAACTATTCAGAGAATCTTATTGGATCTGATTGGTGACTTAAGAAGACATACAAATTGCCATATTTCTGGACTGTAGCTTTTCGAAGTTCCTTGAGCAACTCGTGCTCTCTTGGATACGCAGTCGTTTCCATGATGTACTGTGAAGAATGAAGTACATATATTAATATCCGACAAAACCAAATTTTATAACAGATCAACGAACTTGAACTGAAGTATGGACACTCTTTTAAAAAAAAACAAATAATGAAAATAAAAAGACCTGTTTTAGAGCATCGCTCTTGAGAATCCCTTTAGAAGGTAATAGATTCGCCATGTTTCGATCTCGTCGTGTGTGAGAGGAGTGTTAGAGAGGAGACATGTTGAGGTTTGTCAGCATTGGCTTTTTCAAGTCAAACTAGTTGAGCAGCTAAGGGCAAAAGAGTCTATGGCCCAAATAAAGGACCAATGTCTATGGATCTTATCCACGACTTTTCACTCATGAGTTTGAAATTTCAATTGCTTTCATCGTAATTGATGCTTATTCTTCTTCTTCTTTGTTTCAAGTTAGAAATCTTGAAAGATGCTGTGAGGGTACTACTAGTGGATGATGATGACCAATTTGCATAGTAAGAAATTGTAAATTCAATTTCTTCAACATTTGGATTTTGTTAAGAAAGGTTTCTACAAAATTATCATTTATTACGTAGTAGTCCTTTAAATTCTTAAATTTCCTTTGTATAAATAATTGTTCAATATTCTTAAGTGATATATGCAGTTCTAAATTCGTATTTCTGATATTTTAGTGGTAAATAAAATGTTTATATGCATAAGATTTAACTATTGAACCTTTGTATAATCTCATCGAAATGGTGAAACTAATTTAATATACTTTCTATGTTCAATAATATATAATTTTTAGGTGATTGCACAATTTTTTTTTTTAAATATTTATTATACTACATAGTAATCATTAATTATATATTAAAAATAGTTTTAAGAAATTAGAATCATTTTACGAGACAATGCAATTAGTTTATTTGACTCTTTAATTACTTTGATCAAATCTTTATTAATTATTATTGTATTAAAAATAAAAATTTGCGGAATAAAAAATATAACCTATAAAATTCTATATTTTAGGAGGAGTAATAATTAATAAGATTTTAACATTACTTTTCAAACTCCCTAAATAAAAGAGATTTGATTTTTTCTAAGTAAATTGAAATAAACGAAAATGAAGTAGTCTTCCAATGCATACATTTGTTTGGGGGGATTCAATTCGATTTGAATTTTTATAACCAAATTAAAATTTTCTATTGATTTCTATTTTTTTTCCTATTTCCATAAAAAATTGTAATTATATATACTAGGTTAATAATTCGCAGGTTATCACACGGGAGAAAAAGATATAATATTATATGTTTATTCTTCTTAATTTTTTTAAAAAGATTGTATGAAGTTAGGATAAATAATACTCTATAAAATTGAAAGGTTTTGTAAAACACTACAATTATATTTTGCAAAATTAAGTTAATTTGGTATATAATAATCCAAAAAAATAAAGAGACAACAAACAGAAATATTTTATAAAATGTTAGAATTTTTTATTTTTGGATATTATGATAATCACGAAAGCTAATTTTTTTTGTAAAATATTAGAATTTTGTATTTTAAAAATTATATTTATTTAGTGGATAAAATTCCATAAAGATTGAGATATTTTGAAAATACTAACATATTGTTTTTATGATATTCTGTTGATTTGGTGGATAATAACTTAACAAAACTAAGAAATTTTGTAAAATGCTATAATTTTTTATTTTAGGAAATTGTGATAATTAGATGGATAATAACCCACAAAAATTGTGAATTTTTCTAAAACGTTTGAATTTATATTCCAGGAAATTGTAATAATTTGGTGGATAACAACGCTCAAAAACTGAAGTTTTGTAAAACGCTAAAATTTTATATTTTAGAAAATTATGCTAATTTAGTGGATAATAATCCATAAAAACTAAAAGATTTTATAAAAAAAAACTAGATTTTTCTATTTTTGAAATTATGCTAGTTTAGTGGATAATAGTTCACAAAAACTAAGTGTTTTGTAAAACTCTAGAATTTTACATTTTGAGAAGTTATGTTGATTTGGTGGATGGTAGTTTATAAATATTAAGAGATTTTATAAAAGCTATGATTTTGTATTTTTTTACAAATTATGTTGATTTGGTAGATAATTCCACAAAAATTGAAAGATTTTATAAAATGTTAGAATTTTATATTTTTGGAAAAATATATTGATTTGATAAATAATAGTCAATAAAAACTCAGAGATTTTGTCAACCAAAAAAAATTCAACTATGATCCATTAAATTTAAAAACAAAACATATTTAATTTAATTATGATATGAATTAACTTTAAAGTGAGTTTGTTTTTAAGATAAAAATAAAATATGAACCAAAAGAAAAGAAATTTAATCATTAATTGATTTTCCTTTGTTTTTTAAAATGCTCATTTGAGAGTAATTTCTCTATCTCCTTTTATGTGTTTTCTGTTTTTTTAAATGTTGTTGTGCTCTTTTTAAATACATAATAAAATTTTATATAAATGTGAAAGTATAAAATTAGTGGTTGCAATCAAATATTGTGACGAAGAATTGTAATGATTTATCATTAAAGATTGTAGAGATTTATAATTAAAAGTTGCAATGATTCTATCAATCACTAAAAGTTGCAACTATTCACCATTAGATGTTGCAATGATCCATCACTAAATGCTACAATCATTCATAAGATACTCATCAATATAAAAAAATTTGATTCTTCATTTGAAGATGTACAAGATTATATTCAAGAGGTACACATATTTATTTGATTTCTAATCTCTTCATTTAAGTGTAATATTAAATTCACTAAATAAAAACACATAAAAAAATTCATACATGAATAAAATATCATAACAACTTTTTTTTATCATAGTACTATTATATATTCTAGATATCATATAGAATAAATACTTTTAGATCATGTCTACATATAAAGAAAACTCACACAAATTTTCATATTATTTAAATGTTTATGCAGACATTATTGTAAACTATAAAATGTTGAAAAAATATAACATAAAAAAAAAAAATTTCAATAATTAAAATATATTTTTGTCAATAAAAAAGTGACATCAACAAATTTTAAAAATGAATTTACTATTGTGAGATCGATTGGTTAGGACTTTAACCTATAATCGTAAATTATTTTTGTTGTAACTTAAAAAAGGTTGAAATATAAAAGAGAAGTTGCACATTCATCCTCTCTCAAAAAGACGTTTCCCCTTTTCTTAACCTAGCCACCGCAAGCTTAGATATGGTTTATCCTCCTCTACTGGCGGTTTTCATGGCGTCTGGGTGTAAGGAGGCCATTTATTTTCTTTTATTTGTTTAGGTCTACTTGTTCCAGCGTTGCGAAACTCCTTCATCTCTGCTTGCTCTCGCTTCAGAGGCAGTGATCTTTGTGTCGTCTTACTTTGCTCCTCCTCGTCGACATCTTTTTTGCTCGTTCTCGCTTAGCTCGGCTTCGTGGGACGAGATGTGGCCTCTGTGTGGTGGTGCTCGCCGAAGGTGTTTAGGCTGTCGTGCAGTGCCGGTTTACGTGGCGGTGGAGCAGAGGCATCTGTCTTCGGCTTCAGAAGGAGTTGTCTCCTGGGTCGTTTCTCTGGTCCTATCACTGGCTGGTTCGGGTTGGAGGTTTGTTTGTTTCGTTGGGTCGATTTTAGGGTGTTTTAGGATTGGTTCGGGGATTGCATGAGCGTTTCGTTTGGTAGCCCGACGAGTCTCGGGGTTACTTTAGGTTTCGCTTATGGTTTTAGCTTTCGTTGGTAGTGGTCGAGCTGTGAGTGAGACTTGTCTTCTTAGTCTGAGCGGTTTAGGCGTTCATCGGAGTTCTCTTTCGTGCCTAGGTAAGTCGGATCGAATCTGTTTAGTCATCCGAGTTTCCAGAATCAGAAGTTTCGTCTACTGTTGCTCGTGGTTTCTCTCGCTCGTAAGCTCGAGTGGTAGTTGTTTCTATTAGCCGTTCGTGATTCTCCAATAAAATGGCATATGTTGGTTCTTCTCAGTCTCCTCTTCAATGGTGCTCAAGCCTCGATCTATGTTTCCTGTTTCATGTTTCAAGTCTCTCGTTTCATGTTTCCTTTGGTTTTTTTTGTTTCCGGGGTAATTTATGTTTACCGTCGGCTTAGTTATCGGGTTTATTGTCTTTCGGGTTTGTTTAGTTTTCGGGGATATCTTTGTCTTCCGCCGACTTTAGTTTGATTCTCGGGTTGTTCTTCCGTGTACCAAACATGCATTCTACTAGGCTCTGGTTGGTTATAATATTCAGATGACAAAAAAAAAAGAGAAGTTGCACACTAAGTATCTCTATAGTATTATTTCATAGTCACTTTTAAAAATATAATCTCAAAATTATTAAAATATTACATGATATGTCATTGTAAAAACCAAAATAAATATACTTATCAAGGATAAAATTGGAAATATATGTAATTTTCATTAAGGGTAAAACTGGAAACATATGTATAAAATTTTAAAAACATATTGTCTCATATGTCACTTTTTGAAAACATATTGTCTAAATTAACATTCATCTACACTTTGTCACATTTGATGGAAAAAAGAGATTGTCAATACATTTCTATCCTTATCGATGTCAAAGGTTTCAAATGTAACCAGAATTTACAAACCATCTAGATTTTTTAACCAGACTTTCTAATTTCCAATTACTAACTTTTGGTTCGTAAAAAACATCAATCTCATTCATTTCCCATATCTCTATCTCTTTCACTTCTCCTTCTTCGTCTCACTTCATTTTCCTCTCTCTCTAGCGTTCAGTTCAATTTGACCGCTTTTACCCTACCATCTAAATTCTTTCTTTTAGATTTATATTCTCGATTCTGTTTTTCGTCGGCCTTTTCAACTCTTTCCTCGCGATCTATGGTTTTTCGTTAACAAATTCGTTTTTAACTTCTATGTGATGTGGTTCACCTATGTATTACACGAAATGTCGTGCATCCCTTAGGTTTCTCGATCTATTAACGACATTCAATAATTCCTGCATATCTTCCTAATACCTATTGTCAAATTCGATGCGATGTGGTTATCCGCTGTAGTTCACTTATCTTCAATTTTTAGTTTGAATTCTTAACTCTGTTTTCATACTTTATGTTTTGTGTTCACGATTCTCATCAGGAAAAATCATAAATTCACGGATTACCCTGTATTGGTTTACCTTCTTAGTTTTGAGTTCGTTCCGACATGGTTGACATTATCAATTCGGTTACCTTTTTAGTTGTGGTTACATTACATCCCTTATTCATTGTAATCATCCCCTATGCTTTGTGGTTAAACCGGCCTTTCGTAGTTTTGATTTCTGCTTATTGTTACTAGATGTTCACATATGAGTTTAAAAGCTTCAAAATTTGTTTGGCAATCTTACTCTGAGCAATTTCGATCTTCTCTCCAGTCAAATATCACTTCAAACCAAGAATAACTCCAGATTATACAAAAGATAATAGCTTTACCCATAGGATATTTGTCCAAAACTATCCAAACTTTAACAAACTTCATCGACAAAAAAGCCAAAAAAATGAGAATAGTACAACATAAAGCTGGAAAAATTTAAGCTACTTCTTATGTGTTCCCAATATCTAGATCCTTTTTCTAACCAGATAACAAGAGCCGTACGATTAAAAGACATCCAACGACCGAGAATTCTCACACAAACACAAATAACACAAAATGATGGAGGACAAATCCGACAATTAACTAAACGATCGTTTTATTGTTTACACGCGATTCAACACAAATTTGATATGTATTCTTTCACCGCAAATTTGAACAAATACTTGTAAATTATCGACAATTCTAACAAATGTCTCAAATTTTAATTGAGAATTAAATATTTTTTCAACAAGATATTATTTGGAAATGAATTTTAAAATAATTTTAGTTTTAAAACGATTTTTTAAAAAAAAATGTAAACTAATTTCTCATAAAAAAATAAAAAGTCAAATAATTTTAATATTTTATTTATCTTTTTCAACAAGATACCTAATTTAAAAATTTATCAAAGATTTATCTATCTATATTTTATATATTCTAAATAAATTATTTAAAATTCAGTTTATATAAACAACTCTAAATAAAAAAATTTACTCAAATCTCTATATTATTATTTCAGAATCACTTTTATGAATACGAACTTAAAATCATTAAAAATTAAAGGATATGTCATTGAAAAAATCAATTTCAAAAACAAAATGAAATTATTCATTGACGGTAAAATCGAAATTGTATATAATACTTTTACTCAGAATTTGAGATTTTCTCGAGATAGATAAATATATATATATATTAAGTATATATATATATTTTTAAAAAATAGATATGAAAACTTTAGTAGAATAAATATAATTAAATTTAATTATATACAAAATCTTTTTCATAATAATATAGTCAAAATATAAAATAAATTAAATTATTTTAATATTTTCTTTATCGTTTTATTAAAACAATTTTTTCAAATATCGAAAACATATTTTTTTATCAATATTTGTTAGAAACGATTTTTTTAAAAATCAAACACATTTTTTTTTTTTAAGAATTTTCTTTTAAAGCTAGAAAGGTGTTTTTAAATTTACTTATAAAAACAATTAAAATTTAATCGAGAATATATTTCTTAGGCTTAGCTAAAATATTTAAAATATGTTTCTATAGAGATAATTCTAAATTAAATATTTTGTTAAATATATTTAATTCCTAAAAAGAGATATTCAATCATTAATATCATTTATTTAATTATCCAATATTCAATCATTAATACCATCACTAAATCTATTTTCAGATATTTTAAAATTTTAAAAATATATCTTAACGAAAAGCTTCAGTAATTCCATTTAAAATCTAACTTTACCATTTCAGATGTAAATCAATTTATTGTATATTAATAATGATTAAAAACAAATTTATTTTTAAAATAATTTATAGTATTTATTATTATATTAACTCATACTATTTTTTCTTATAATAATATTCTTAATATAAACCATAATATCTCAACTAACATTACCACTCAATGCAAAAATATAATATTCTTGAATTATATAATCTAAAAATATATCACACATTAAAATTAACATATAAAAACTTTAAAACTAAAAATATCACAAAATTAAAAATATAAAACTAAAAGTATCACTTTGTGCGGATAAAATCTTATATCCAATTTATAAATTATTTTAATTTAATATCAAAATTATAATATTGTAATTATTATCTAATATTATTATTTAATAAAATTATATTAATATTTAACTAATATAACCAGCTAATATTATTATTGAATAAAATATGCAATATTTTAAATTGTATAACGTTTACATAATTACATATTTAAAATAATTTTTACATATCACACAGATAAAATTAAAATATAAAAACTAAAAATTAAAAAAAAATCAATTATAATTTGAAATATTCAGATGCATATAATTCTGGTAAAATTCTAGTTATTTTTACATTAAAAACGTGATTTTGCTAAAAATAATACGGAAAAGAGTTTTAAAGTCTACATATTTAGTTATGAGATTTTTATCCGATCCGAACATATCGAATCGAAACCGAATCAAATAAACTGAACCGAAAATCACAAACAATTGAATTGATTTAAAATATATGTGGATATCGGTTATTCATCGAACCGAAAACCGAACATATATTCGAAAACTAATCGAAACAAATAAATATACATAATACCAGATCGAAACCGAACCGAGCCAAACTGATTTCAGTATTTTGCATCCAAAAACTGAATAACCGAACCAAATGAAACTGAACCGCTTTCAATGCAAATGATCTAAAATATCCGAAAAGTGAATATACCGAACCAAAATCAAACCGAATATTTGATTTTTATTTTGTTTTTAGTGTATTTCAAATAAAATCGAACAGAGAGTAACCAAAAATCGATCCGAAAATATTGGGATATTTTTCGGATCCTTGTTCAGTATCCAAAACCCGAACCAAACCAAAGTTTACCGAACCGAAATTTACCAAACCAAAATTAATTCGGATACTAAATACCGAACCCAAACCGAATATTCAAAATACCAGACCTTAAATTTCACCGTCTCTCGACCACCTATATATAGATATTTTGTAGTGGTTGTTGTAAATATCTACTATAGATTGGGGCAAAGACTTCAACCAAATATCTCTCAACTGTGCGACAATTTTTTTTTGACAATTCTCTCTTTCCTTGGAATTTCCTTTGATGTGAGAGCGATCCCTTGCCCAGCGCACAAGTTTCATCGCCTCCCCACTCTGTTCTAAAATCTAAATTCTCTTTTTCTGTTTCTCTCTTTTTCTTTTGCTGCAAAAAGGATTCAATTTCACAATTCAGAATTCTTCATCTTCCTTATTTTTATTAGAGTTGGAGATTTCTCCGAGGTATGGTGAAATCGGCGGACGGTGGTGTTGGGTCTCCGTCTTCTTCTTCTTCAGTGGCGCCGTTCCTGAGGAAATGCTACGAGATGGTTGACGATTCTTCAACTGATTCTATAATCTCGTGGAGTACAAGTTCCGATAACTGCTTCGTTATCTTGGATACGACCGTCTTCTCCGCTCAACTCTTGCCCAAATACTTTAAACACAGCAATCTATCTAGCTTTATCCGTCAGCTCAATATCTACGTCAGTCTCTCTTTCACTCTCTCGTTGTATTCAATTTTCTAAGAAGTACCTCTTATCAGAATCGGTGATTAGTTGTTTTTTATATTTGTGCTCTTTCGTACACTTTCCGGTTTCATACTGATTACTTGCTGTTTTGAATTGGAAGTATGGATTTGAGTTAGATGATGAACTGTGTATAGGAAGCATGAAGAAAGATATTATTGTTAAACTCCTATCTACTCTAGTTTAGCTGGAACATCGTTTACAGGACATCTCTAAGACTCTTACTATGTTGCTTGTGTAATTGTTTGTTTGATTGAGGGTAATGTTTGTGATTTTCCTCTTCAGGGTTTTCGAAAAGTTGATGCAGATCGTTGGGAGTTTGCCAATGACGGGTTTGTCAGAGGTCAAAAGGATTTGCTAAAGAATGTTATCCGGAGGAAAAATGTTCAAAGTAGTGATCAGAGCAAAAGTATTCTTCACAAACAGGAAAATACAACTGACGTTCATGAAAAGCCTCAAAAGAGTGGATTGTGGAAAGAAGTCGATATCTTGAAAGGCGACAAGAACGCATTGACGCAGGAGTTGATGAAAGTTAGGCAGTACCAAGAAGTAACTGACACTAAAATGTCAAACTTAAAAGACAGAGTTCAAGGAATGGAAGAGAGTCAACAGGAGATGCTTTCGTTTTTGGTAATGGTTATACAGAATCCAAGTCTCTTAGTTCAGTTGCTTCAACCAAAGGAAAACAGTTGGCGAATGGCTGAAGGAGGAGCAACGATTTTAGAAGAAGTAACGGACGAAGGTGAAACAAACTCAGCTGGTCTTCCGTTAGTAACGTACAAGCCACCATTGGAAGGAACAGCAAAGTCAAGCTCGAGCGACGTAAATGATTTCCTAAGAAACGCAGACATGTTGAAATTCTGTCTAGATGAGAATCATATGCCGTTGATCATACCTGATTTATATGATGATGGAGCATGGGAAAAGCTTTTGTTGTTGAGTCCTTCAAAGAAGAAGAAGAAGAACAAAAAAGATGATGCGACAATGGAGGAGGAGGAGGATGGAGCTATGGAATCAGACAAGAGTCGTATGCTAGAGCTGATAATTGAAGAAATGGAGAAACCAGATGACTTTGAAATTGGACAGCTTACTCCAGAGAAATCTAGGAATCTTGAGATCTTGACTGAGCAGATGGGATTGCTAGCTTCAAATGAGTAGCCAGAAGAAACCGGATGAGATTTTGAACAATACGTACCTCAAAACGTTGGTTATGTAAACATTTTACAATGCACAACAAAGTATCTGCCCGGAATATTATTTTCACCGGAGCAAGTCTTAAAAATGTTATAGCGTTTTACTTGAGAAAAAGTTCACACTTTTCGTGTATCCTAAGGATGTTTAATCATCTGTTGATAGACACGTGTCAGTCAATTATTTGCCCAACTTTGTCACAGGTTTCAATCACGTATCAGAGCGTACGACGCATGTCACCTATGCAAACGCGGTTTCGAAAACAGCGTTTTGGCTCGACAACAATTCCCCTTAGTCTCTGTCTCTCTGCTTTCGTGAATCCATCTCTCGTTAATTTTGTTTCCTGGTAGGTTTTTTTTTTTTATGTATTCGCTTCTTCGTCTCTTCATAGTTGCTCTTGCGTATACGTAAGAACAATGGGGATTAGGTCCAACGGAAGGGAACTATCGTTTAAGATTCTCAGCGGAAGCAGCTTCTTAGATGATGACACACTTCAATCAATTCGCCGATCTAGCTCAGATCCGATTAGCGGAAACGACGCTGCAGAATTGCCTCGGGACTTCGGGAAACGAAAGAGACATAGAGGATCCAAGAAGAAGAAGAACAGGGAAAAGAACAAGGCGACCGAAGTCGAGACTATTCTGGAAAATGGCGATTCTCATTCGACGATCGCCGACGGTTCTGTGGAGGATTCGGCTTGGGTTTCTTGTGATTTTGATAATTCTGGGATAGGTGGAGAACGTACGATGTTTGAAAATAGATTGAGTTACTGTGGGGGTGGCGGCAGTGGTGGTAGCTGCGTCCTAACTCTATTGGATGGGCAGACTGTACATCATAATGGGTTTAATTTCGGCGAACTAAGGCAGAGAAATATCAACGGGAGTGGCGACGGGAATGCCTACGATGAACGATTCTCTGACACCATGACTTCTGATAAAGAGACCGGTGCGGAGCTAAGCTCCTCTGAGAATCCACCGTTTCAAGAAGTACAGAATCAGTTTCCGAGAAGTGAGACCAACGGGAATGTGGTGACGAGACTAGACACAGAACCTTCTCTGGACTGGAAACAGCTCATGGCGGATGATCCTGATTGTAAGTTCCGAACTTCTGTTATTTCTCTCTTTGCTTTGGTACCTCTAATACGGTAATTGCGTGGTGAGGCTTTTTGCACTATGTTCTACTCTCATTTCTGTAGAATAATATCTAGTATTCTTGTCATCAGTTCTTTCTGCTGTGACGAGGTCCCCTATGCAATACTTTATGGAGGAAATTTATGGTGGTGTCTCATTGCGGAGCACAACGACTTCTGGTAGTGATAAAGAACGCGAAAGAATATATGATACAATCTTCCGCTTGCCATGGCGATGTGAAGTGGTAAAGTTGGCTCTCCCTTTCTTTCGCAGAATGAATATTTTTGGTTAGCTAGGTGTGGTATTTCTGTGTATACGAAGACAGGATCCGTTCTGCTTTATGTATCTCAGTTGATAAGTTTGTTTGGGGTGATGTGANGTATACGAAGACAGGATCCGTTCTGCTTTATGTATCTCAGTTGATAAGTTTGTTTGGGATGATGTGAGGGGGGCTACGCATAAAAATTAAGGTTCAGTATATATACGTATACTTGTGTTTTGTGATTTATACAGAGGTTTTTCACATTTTAAAGAATTTTTATGCAGCTTATTAATACTGGCTTTTTTGTCTGCGTCAACTCATTTCTGTCATTGTTGACAGTCATGCCAATAAGAGTCCTGCTGATATTCTGGGTTGCTTTAAAGAACAGGTGAGTCATTTTTTAGATGCTTCCTTGATCTGTACACGACTGTATACTATGAACTAGACTGTTACCACAATGTGCATCTTTTAACCAAACAATACATACCTAGATTGTACTATTCGCTATACACATTATTTTGTGATTACCATTATGAGAAAGTAACTTAATGATATTCGCTGCAGGCAGTTCAGGAGGCCATCCTCGTCGGAGCTGTCTGATCTTGCTTGTTTTCTAGTTTTGGCTTCTGGCACCATTCTACTAGGGAGAACAGGTGTTGTAAAAAGCTCTTGATTTTCTTAAGCTTGTAATAGATTTTATATTTAATCTATCAAAACATCCATAATGGTACAATGGGTTTTTGCGTTACTTAATTTGTTAATCAATTTAATGGAACATGGATCCTCGAAAAGTTCTCTTATGTGCTTTTTTGCTTTCCTTCTATCTCTTTGTTCTGTTATCGCAGATATCAGCCTAATTTACCACATGATTCGTGGCCAAAGTACCATAAAACTATATGTGGTTTATAATATCTTAGAGGTAATGTAAACATCCTTTTAGATTTTTTTTTGCTGAGTTTTCATGATCATTTCACTTTTCTTCCTTGTATCTCTTACATGATTTATTTGGTAGTATTTCTGCTTTCAATGCACACTTCTGTACAGTTTATCTTCTTCTCTATCCAACTGGTATCAACACAAATATTGTGTTTCAGATATTTGATAGACTCTGTCAAAGTTTCTGTGGAGATGTATTTGGGGCTCTATTTAGTTCTGCAGAGGGACTGGCTACTTCCCCTCCTGAGAAACTGCAATTTTGGATTCGGAGATTAGTTTTTGACCAAGCGTTAACTATGGCTGCTTCAAATATCCTTAAAACGTGATTGCTATTCGATTTCTGTTAACAACTCCCCCATATTTGTTATGTTGTGTCCTTAACTTTCTTCACTTCTCCATTCATTCATTTTATTAGCTCAGGCAATTACGTTGTCAACATGTATTGTTGCTCACAACAATGCATTGTTGGCCCTTCTGGTGTCAAATAACTTTGCAGAGATCAAAAGCAGTGTCTTTAAGCGCTTCAGCAAGGACAACATTCATGGTTTAGTATATGCAGGTAAGCGTTTACTCCTTACCCTTTGTATAATTGTATGTGTTGAATACCAGGCCTCTTATGGCTTTGATCATTAGCTTAGTTCTTAATAATTTTCAGTCACCTTTCAAGCTGGCGTCTGACTAAGACTGTCATTCCAGCTTTTACCTTTGGTTTTTGACTGGTGTCTTCTGATGCCCTTACTATTTCTCTACCAGATTCAGTAGAGAGATTCCACATATCGGCCTTCTTGGTTTCTGTTTTGGCTCAAAATATACTCGAGGCTGAAGGACCATGGTTTGGAAACTTTATTTACGTAAGTACACAATTCTTTGTTAGTTATAAATTACATGCAAGCGTCTTTTCCAGGTTTCTCATAAGTCATTTTACTTGGACTCTGCAGAATGCTACTATGGTATTCTTCTGTGAGATGATGATAGATATCATCAAGCATTCATTTCTCGCCAAGTTTAATGACATCAAACCTATAGCGTACTCTGAGTTTCTTCAAGCTCTCTGCGAGCAGGTATGGATGTTATAGCTTGTCTCTTTCTCTCTCCCTCACTCTCTCTCTCTCTTACAGTTACATGCATTTATCCTTCTCTGGTAATATTCATTGGTCAGACTTTGAACATTCGCCCGGAAGATAGGAAGACAAATCTGACCTTCGTTCCCATTGCACCCGCTTGTGTGGTATAATCGTATTCCCTTTTGAAATCTAAAACTTATGAAAGGCGGGAATCTGATGAGTTGAAAAGAAGAAGCTTGAACTAATTGAGTGTATTTTGGGTCTCAGGTGATCCGGGTACTGACACCAGTATATTCAGCTCACTTGCCATGCGGTCCCCTTCAATGGAGAGTGTTGTGGATGGTCCTCTTATTTCTCATAACATATATAATGCTTACAAGTCTCAAAGTTCTCATAGGCATGGCGCTTAGGAAACATGCAACTTGGTACATTAATAGATGCAGAAAGCGAAATGCCCATCTGCACAATGATTAGACCGGTGGATAAAAATTTACATGGAATGTAGAAAAGTTTGTTGGGGTGAAAATCTCTGCCGGATGTGCTTTGAAGGAGGGCGGAGCAACCGGTTTTCACTAGAATCCGAGCCAATTTTTACAACTTTGTTTTTAGGGTTCTTGAGATCATCTTCGTGATCTAATACATGTAAAAGATTTGATGAAGCGATTTTGGTGTCGTGAGGGATATATATGTACAAAGAGACCACATGGATCATTTTGGCAAAACAAAAGCTATATCACAAGACTAATAGCCGTATTCTTGGATCATACAAGTCCCATCGTATACAATTTGTACAAATGTATCTGCTACTATTGAGAAATAGTTAGCTATTGAGACAGCCAAAAAAGTAGCAAATCTAAAATTGTATATTAAGAAAAGTCTAACTTTTTTACCAAAAAAAAAAAAGAAAAGTCTAACTTTGCCTCATTGTTACGTAGTACCTCTCTTTACATTTATTTTTGTGCAATCATATCTAAGAAACCAAAGAAGCGGAANGTAGCAAATCTAAAATTGTATATTAAGAAAAGTCTAACTTTTTTACCAAAAAAAAAAAGAAAAGTCTAACTTTGCCTCATTGTTACGGAGTACCTCTCTTTACATTTATTTTTGTGCAATCATATCTAAGAAACCAAAGAAGCGGATAAAATTGAACCGAAATCGAACCGGTTCCAGATTGAAGACCAGTTGGAACTATGACTCTCTGACCTGTGGATGACAATGCAAATCAGTAACAAAAACGCTGATAACTAATTCGTCTCTTGTTCGATTGCTAACTTCTGAATATTAAGGATTTGAAATCTCTCTTCTCCTTACACACGTTCGATTTCCGCCTCTGAAAAATCTTTTCGGCAATGTCGGTAAGTACTCTTGATTCTCGGCGTTTTCTTTTTGGCATCAGTTTTATTTCTTAGATTCGGTTATTATGGACCTCTTTTTCGCTATCTATTTAGGTAGGAGTTTAGTCTTCCTTCGTTTGGCAACTGATATTCAGATTTTCTGGTCATTCTCTGTATTAAGTGGATAAATCACTTGTGTTCCTTGATCTGATGTTTTTAATGGATCAAATCTCAGATCTCTTAACTGTGTCGGTTACCTTAAAAGTTTTTCAATTCGATTTTTTTTTTTTAATCTATTCTTTCGAATCTACTGTTTTCAGATTCTGTTCCCTAGATGCTAGTTTCTATCTTAGTCCAAGGAAGTCATAATTTACTATTTGAGTCTTGGTATCATTCTCACTTGAAAGCTTTTGCCTTTATGAAAACTGAGTAGGGTTTATTAATCTCCACAGGCTGCTTTTATTCATTCGGATCAAACTCAGCACAACATTTTAATGGATTCCCAGTCAACTGCCTCGGCTGTAAGAACAATGTTCCTTTGTTGTTTTATCTTCACATTTCTCATCTTCCGCCTAAATTATGAGATTTCTTTTTGGTGGTTGTAAGATTTCTTTCAGAGCCCTTCATTGATTTATTCTGTTAATTTGTTGCAGGTGAAAACTGTGAAGATTAACAATGTTTCACTTGATGTTTCTAAGAAAGATCTCAAAGAATTCTTTTCTTTCTCTGGTGACATTCATTACGTCGAGATGAGAAGGTGATAAAGCATTAGTTATTTTATTTCATTGTTCAGATCATCTTTAGCACCGACATCTAATGTTTTTACTTAATCACAGCGAGACACAAGAAACTCAGGTTGCATATGTTACTTTCAAGGATCCACAAGGGGCAGAAACTGCAATGCTCTTAACGGTATATCTTATGCTTGCTTTTGAGTGTATCTCCATGAATGACTGCTTACAGTTTTAACATTTTCCTACAGGGAGCTGTTATTGCAGATCATCGTGTCAGTATTACTCCTGCTGTGAACTACGAGCTGCCACAAGAAGCCCTTGCACTTGACTCGGTAAAACACCTGAAAACTCTTTGTTTTGTTGGTTAATCTCATTTTTCATGTTGTCTTCGCCGTGCAGCAGGAAAATTCGTTTAATGGTTTCACTGTCAAGAAAGCTGAAGATGTTGTAAACATCATGGTTGAAAGAGGTTACGCTCTTGGAAAGGATGCGATGGAGAAAGCCAAAGCATTTGATGACAGACACAACTTGATGTCAAACGCTTCAGCAACCATTGCCTCGCTTGACAATAAGATGGGTTTAAGCGAGAAGCTAAGCATAGGAACAACTGTGGTGAATGAGAAGTGGAGAGAGATGGATGAGCGATATCAGGTGAGGGAGATAACCAAATCTGCTTTAGCAGCTGCTGAGGAGAGAGCAATCAGTGCAGGAACAGCTTTAATGGCGAATCCTTATGTATCAAGTGGAGCTTCGTGGTTTTCAAGCGCGTTTGGTGCAGTGACAAAAGCTGTTAAAGAGAGAGCTGAGAATGGTGGAGATGGAAGAAAGGAGATAATTCAACTTGGTGCCTCTTCTCCTAAAGATCCTGCAGTAGTTCCTGTTAGTTCGGTTGATGCATTCTAAAATTTGCATCTCCAACTCAATTCTTTGATAAGTTTGCTGTGCATATGCTTTTATACCTTTAATTGCTCATGAAAAGATCAAAGACATAATAATAAACCATAAAAGGTGTTTGTTACATTCAGACATCATTTGTTTCTCTCTGAGAATAAATTATTTCAAGTTGTTCGGTCCAAAAAACAGTGAGTGGTTGAAACTGGTGGGTCTCAAGAACTAATTTGAAGAAACCTCCGTGCCATTGGATGCATAGCTTGGGAAAGCTCACTGGGTTTGAGAACTTCAACAATCTCTCCATCAACGACAAGGCAGACAATATCAGCAACTCTCTGGATCTGCTTGATACTGTGAGACACAATCACTGTAGTAATCCCTCTCTGCTTCTTCAATTTCATTATGACATCCTCTATGTTTTCTGTTGATATTGGGTCCAGAGCACTAGTAGGTTCATCCAGCAACAACACCTTTGAACACACCAACCACAATTAGGATTTAACAAGAACTATAAGGAATAGAGAGAATTATTCAGATGAAGCAAACACCTCAGGTTCGTTGGCTAGAGTCCTTGCAAGTGCTACTCGTTGAGCTTGACCAACAGATAACTCTGCACCTGTCTTCTTGGCAAGGGAAGCATCAAGATCTGCAAGACTTAGCAGCTTGTAAACCTCTTCGTCACTTAGTTTCTCTCCTCTCAAATTTGGACCATATCTCACATTATCCGCAACAGTCCCTGCGACACAAACATATACAGAAAACAGACATCTGAAACAGTTACAGAAATTGGTTCCAAATTCCAAATTTGAGTAATACCTTGAAAGAGAACGGGAAGCTGGAAAAGCATTCCGACTCTACGGCGGAGAGTGATGACGTCGATGTTCCTTATATCTTGGCCGTCCAAGAAAACAGTTGACTCTGGCGGCTCCCAGAGACGGTTAAGAGATCTCAGAAACGTTGACTTACCACTTCCACTGGGACCAATCACGCCAATGATCATCCCTTTGGATATATCCACCGTCACTCCTCTCAGAATCTGAGATCCATCATCGGAGACTCGGGTCAGATCTCTTACCCGAATCTTCGGTTCCTGACCAGACACAACCTCCACGTTTACCAGATGCTCACGCAATCCATCGGATTCATCAGACCAGGGTATTGGCATCGTCTTAAAGTCTTCAATTTGATGAGCAATAGCCAAAAAGATTTGTCTTATTTTTCTTTTTCTTATACGNTCTTTTTCTTATACTACAAATTGAGTAAACAAAGTTTCTTTGATCAGGAATCAATCAGCTGACGTTGACAATTTAATATTCTTCCATTGCCAGTTGCAATATATGGCCAAATCTAACATCAAATTGGCTGTGGTTTATTCCCAAGGAATGGTTGACCAATAAGTACCAGACAGATAGTGGCCGGTTTAACCACATGGGTAAGTAATGTGCCATTTACATCAAACTTGTGCCTAAACCACTTTAGTAGAGTTGGGTCTCGAGCCGAGTGTATTTTGATTATAACTCTTCCCTGAAACTGATCAGAGAACAGAGGAAACAAACCCGAGCTTTTCAATTACACGGAGATGGCACTTCCTCCTTCTCCTTCTCCTTCATCGTCTCCTTCTCTTCAGCGTCTCTCCACTTTCAAAAACCCTCCTCCTTCCTCATTGTCCTCTACTTCTTCTCCTCCGACTTCTTCACCGCTTGATTCTTTCGCCAACGATCCCGTTCTCGCTCCTTTCCTCTCTCCTTCCTTCTCCTCTGCTTCCTTCTCCTCCGCTGCTCTCGCCTCTGGATCTCCTGCTTCCACCGCAGAACGTCTCCACCAAGCCATCCGCCTCCTCGACTCACAGCTCCGCAATGATGTTGTTTCTCGCCATCCTGAATTACTCGCTCAGCTCTCTTCTCTCTCCCACGCCGAGATCTCTCTCTCTTCCCTCCGTTCCTCCGTCTCTTCCCTTCAATCTTCTATCCGCCGTGTCCGATCCGATCTGTCTGAACCCGTGCGCTCGATCCGATCCAAGTCTGTTCAGCTATCTAATCTCCACTCCGCTGCTGAGTTACTTTCTCACTCGGTCCGTACGCTTAGACTTTCGAAGAAGCTTCGAGATCTCACAGATTCTTCGGATCCAGAAAAGATCGACCTCACAAAGGCTGCACAGCTCCATTTCGAGATCTTAACAATGTGTAAAGAGTACGATCTCTTCGGCATTGACGTTATTGACGAGGAAATCAAGTTCGTTAACGAGATTGGGGAGAAATTGAGATCCGAAGCTATGAAGGTGTTGGAAAGAGGAATGGAAGGGTTGAATCAAGCCGAGGTTGGAACTGGGTTGCAGGTTTTCTATAACCTTGGGGAGCTTAAGGCTACGGTGGATCAATTGGTTAACAAGTACAAGGGCATGGCTGTGAAAAGTGTGAGCGTTGCTATGGACATGAAGGCCATTTCTTCTGGCTCAGGTAGTGGATTCGGGCCTGGAGGGATTAGGTCCAGCGGGTCACCGCACATTGGTGGTGGCGCTAAGGTTAGAGAGGCGTTGTGGCAAAGGATGGCTAGTTGTATGGAACAATTGCATTCACTTGTATTCGCCGTGTGGCATTTGCAGCGTGTACTGTCGAAGAAGAGGGATCCATTTACGCATGTCCTTCTTCTTGACGAAGTCATCAAGGTTAGGAACTTCTGTAATCTCACTGGAAAATTAGGCTCTCGTAGATTATTCGTTAGCTTATAATGCTAGCTGTTAAGTTTGTCTCCAAGTATTTCGATATGCTCTTGCGAAAAAGAGAGTGTTCTTGGATGTGGATGAGTTTGTATGATGTGTCAGGGATGTTGATTATTTTAGATTCCTGCCTCTCTCTCTTTTTTTCTTTGGTTTTATTACCGACATGAAGTGTTTATTTGTACAGGAAGGTGATTCTGTGTTAACTGACAGAGTCTGGGATGCACTTATGAAGGCATTGACTACCCAAATGAAGTCTGCATTCACAGCTTCAAGTTTTGTAAAAGAAATATTCACCATGGGATATCCGAAGCTCGTGTCTATGATAGAGAATCTTCTTGATAGGATCTCTCGTGACACCGATGTAAAAGGAGTTTTACCTGCGATAAACTCAGAAAGGAAAGAACAAATGGTTTCATGCATTGCAATATTCCAGACTGCTTTCTTATCCCTATGCTTTGCCCGCCTGTCAGATCTTGTGAACTCGATATTCCCTATGTCGAGCCGTGGGAGTTTACCTTCAAAAGAACAGATCTCGCAGGTATTATCACACATCCAAGACGAAATAGAGGCTGTTCATCCAGATGGTCGTTTGACACTTCTTGTTTTGCGTGAGATTGGCAAGGCCCTTAGTAACCTAGCTCAACGAGCTGAGTGCCAGGTATGTTAAACTTCTTTTTCTCTTATCAATTTTTGGTTATTGGTACCCCCATTGTCCTCGTTATACTCTCCATCTCACTGAGTATGGATTCTTTAAACTTCTCTGAGTATGGCATCAATTTCTGCTTGAAAACAATGCATTTTCATTACTTAGAGGAATGTCAATTCATTGCATGCAGATGTAAAGGGTGTAGGATGAGTACTAATAAATAATTCGTACGGCTAATCATAATTTCTTAGTAACACACCAAACAGAAATGAAGAGAACTAGAGCTATATTTATCTCTGCAATGCTAATGTATACGTCTTAGCTACCACTTTGCCTAATATAATTATCGTGGATAAGCAGTAACGAGAAGTTAGACCGGTATGTATGCTTTTATGTTTTGATATATAACACAGGTTCATTTATATGGCAGATTTCTACAGGCCCTGAGACACGCCAGATTACAGGTCCTGCAACTTCAACACAGATCAGAAACTTCACATTATGTCAGCATCTGCAAGGAATTCACACACATATCTCATCCATGGTAGCGAACCTTCCCAGTATTGCTGCTGATGTATTGTCTCCTTATCTGAAAGCGATATATGATGCGGCGTGTGAGCCAGTTACACCATTGTTTAAAGCAATGCGAGACCAGCTCGAGTCCTGCATTCTTCAAATCCATGACCAAAACTTTGGTGTTGATGATGCCGCCATGGACAACAACGCTTCTCCATACATGGAGGAGTTGCAGAGATCGATTCTTCACATCCGCAGTGAGTTCCTATCTAGACTATTGCCTTCGGCAGCAAACGCCAACACTGCAGGAATAGAATCAATCTGCACGAGACTTGCAAGACAAATGGCTTCAAGGGTTTTGATCTTCTACATCAGACATGCTTCCCTTGTGCGACCACTTTCAGAATGGGGAAAACTGAGGATGGCTAAAGACATGGCCGAGCTCGAACTAGCAGTGGGACAGAATTTGTTTCCGGTGGAACAACTGGGTGCACCGTACAGAGCTCTTAGAGCATTTAGACCACTGGTTTTCCTGGAAACATCTCAAATGGGATCATCTGCTTTGATCCAGGATCTACCACCTAGCATCGTCCTCCATCATCTCTACACGAGAGGCCCAGACGAGTTAGAATCACCGATGCAAAAGAACAGACTTAGTCCTAAGCAATACTCACTGTGGCTTGATAACCAAAGAGAGGATCAAATATGGAAGGGGATAAAAGCAACTTTAGATGATTATGCAATGAAGATCAGATCGAGAGGGGACAAAGAGTTCAGTCCAGTTTATCCTCTGATGCTTCAAATTGGATCATCTTTGTCAGAAGAGAACTTATAAGCTCCATGTGCTTTGTTTACCGAAGACTACCTTTTTGTTTCCAAGGCAGCTTGAACCAATAACTTTTGTTTTTTCGCATCTCTCTCACATACATGTCATGTAAATCCAGATTCATACATCATGCTATAAGTGGTGTCTTCAATCG
>OVAO01000434.1:0-21418 GCA_900406285.1 Biscutella auriculata | reverse complement strand
TGTCTCCTTTTTCTCTTTCTTCTCCAATCTCTTCTCTGCGATTCCGGAACCCATTCCTAATTTCTCATAATCCTTATTAAAACGATTCTCCAATCTCCTCTCTTGTTACTTCCACAATTCTTACAATATGTCTAGTTATAATCAGAGTCCTAGAGATATGAACAACTTAATTAATATTTTGATAAGCTTTAGTGTCTTCCATAAATAAGTCATTATTTTTATGCATTTTGAGTTTTGATTTCATTCATATTTTCATTAGGTAAGTTGTATTTTTATGTTATTAGTAGAATTTAGATGATTACAACAACTTGTAAGCATGAAATTGTAATTATCAATAAATTTTAGACGTTGTAAGCGTTGAGCATGAATAAAAAAACCTTTGATGAATCATCAAAATTATCATCTAAACTAAAAAAGAAAAAACATGCTAATAATGATGATGCGAAAACTGATAAAATCAAGAACAAAAATATAACTATAACCATTATTTTCAACATTTCTAAATCATAAATAATTGTTAAATCACTATTGAAATGTAAACAACTTTGCGTGTACATAACTCCGCAATAATTTAACCCCAAAAAAAAATCATCCCCCCCCCCCAACCCCCAACCCAAGGTTTACTCATTCATTTTCCCACCATATTCGATCTTCTCACTTCTCACTTCTCACTTCTCCAAGTCTCTCATTCTTTTTTTTTTTTATTCTCCTTTATTCCACGATTCTCCCACGAATTTTCCCCTGAAACCCAGATCCGATTTTATTCTCCAATCCCTACTAAATTCCTTTCCTTCAGATTCTTTGCGCCGATTTTCTTGGCTACATTCTTCTTCTTTCTTCTATTTCTTCTTCTCAGCACTAGAAGAAGTAAGCACACACTCTCTCTTTCTCTTTCTTGCAGAAGTCCAAAACTTTGCGAATATATCAGCTTCAATCTCTGTTTTTAGCTTTTGCTTAATTGATTGGGGCAGTAATAACTTCTTCGTGTGCCCATTGGTGAATCGGATTGTCATCGGAATTGAGAAAGATGGACCGGAATCAAAAGATGGATCAAATCATCGGCGGAAAGTTTAAGTTGGGTAGGAAACTCGGTAGTGGATCGTTTGGTGAGCTTTATTTAGGTAGGCTCAACTAATTAAATTTATTTGATATCTTCTGGGGTTTTTTTTTTCCTTAGTTCTTGCATTGGCTTTGTTTACTGATTGTTGAACTGTAAATTTAATTCCCTTTTTATGCTTGTGTGTGTGTTGTTTTAGGGGTCAATATCCAAACTGGAGAAGAAGTTGCAGTTAAGCTGGTAAAATTACGGTTTGATTTTCAATTTTTAGTCAATTGAGGAGGTGTTTGTCCCTTGAATATATAAATTTTGTGCTGATAAAGATTTCAATTTTGAATACTGGGTCTTGCCTATTCCAGGTTTCTATATTTGACAGTTTTCAAGTTAGTTTTAGCTAAGACTAGTCATCTTTCATTGTTTCCTCTATTTTGAATTTACTGTTTCTCTTCTCTGTGGAAAGAAATGGTGTTATCAAGCTCCATTCGTGTTTTTCCCTTTTCAATAATTACTTATCTTTGACACTAGGAACCAGTGAAGACGAGGCATCCTCAACTGCAGTATGAATCGAAAATATATATGTTTCTTCAAGGAGGAAGTGAGTTAAGTTTCTCAATTGGTTTTCTATGAAGTTTGAGTTCAAATTCTCTCTGCCTCTGGTAGATTGACATGTTTTCTTTCTTTTGAAAAGTGGGTGTTCCCCATCTCAAATGGTTTGGAGTCGAGGGTGAATTCAGCTGCATGGTTATCGACCTTCTTGGGCCCAGCTTGGAGGACTTATTCAATTACTGCAATCGGAAGTTCTCTTTGAAATCGGTTTTAATGCTTGCTGATCAGTTGGTAAGTACTGAGTATGCCCTTTCAGTTTATGAAGTTAAATTGGTCTTTTAGAACACTGCTAAATCTGTTTCTTTGATTTTGCTGTATCACTGCAGATATGCAGAGTTGAGTACATCCATTCACGAGGTTTTCTTCACCGCGATATTAAACCAGACAACTTTTTGATGGGTCTTGGGCGCAAAGCAAACCAGGTAACTCTCCCGTTTCTGCATGGGCTGTTTGTATCTTTTGAAGATGTTTTTAGCATAAATCTCGTTCTGATTCTGAGGATAGGACTAATGCTAAAGCCTTTTAGTTTACTGAATTAATCATCAACCTTAGGTGTATATCATCGATTATGGCCTTGCTAAAAAATACAAGGATCTTCGTTCACAAAAGCACATACCATACAGGTGAAATCTGCATACTCTCATCCTTTTTTTTTCGGATATCCCTGCTTGTTGAATCTTTTTGTATGTGAACCTCTTGTATTCCACTAGAAGTTTTTATATGCACATTTCTCCCAGCTTGCGTTATGTAAATATGCAGGGAAAATAAGAATCTTACAGGAACTGCTCGGTATGCAAGTGTGAACACGCACCTTGGGATTGGTAAGGGCTGTTTTCATCTTAAATCTCTGTGGTATTCTTGCCTGAAGCATTTGAAACTCTTGTCTTTCTTGCTGACTCCTTTTTTATGCATGCTAACAGAGCAGAGTAGAAGAGATGATCTGGAGTCGCTTGGTTATGTATTGATGTATTTTATACGAGGAAGGTATGAAACTTTAGCTTATAACTTCTTAAAGAAAATAAAAATACTTAAAAAGTTGAGTCTATATCTCCTCCTGTCTCAGTCTTCCGTGGCAAGGTCTAAAAGCTGGCACGAAGAAGCAGAAGTATGACAAGATTAGCGAAAAGAAGATGCTTACTCCGGTAGAAGTACGTGATTGTTAAGGCTTTGTATGCTGATAATGTTTTCAGATGTCAAGTAAATTTTGAGATAGCATAGTTTTACTTTTTCGAGGTTCTTTGCAAGTCGCATCCGTCAGAGTTTACCTCGTATTTCCATTACTGTCGATCATTGAGATTTGAGGACAAACCAGATTATTCATATCTGAGAAGACTTTTCAGGGACCTTTTCATTCGTGAAGGTAAAAACATCTCGTTGTGTTTGTTCTCTCTATACCCACTCTGTTATTAGGTTCGTATTTGATGGAATGAACTGTGCAGGTTATCAGCTCGATTACGTGTTTGATTGGACAATCTTGAAATATCCTCATATTGGCTCTACTTCGAGACCAAGGGTTAGTCCTATTCTGTATTTCAAACGTGGATTGCCAAATCTTGAAATAATCCAAAATCTTATTTCTTTATTTTTAATGTGTCCAACTCTGTATATAATTCACAACAGCCAACTCCAAGACCAGCCTTGGACCCTCCAGGACCACCTGCTGAAAGAGCTCAAAAGCCTACAGGTAAATTATTCTTATTGGAGCAGCTAATGAAAATAAAAATAATAAAAAAAAAAAATGTCCAAGAGTTCATAGTATTCAGAATCTTCAGATGTGAATGTGTTCATATGTTTTTTTCCTTCCTTTGGAAGAGTTTTGTATTTGTGTCAATTTTTAAACTTAATCTCCTACTCTGTTTAGTGGGACAGGAACTCCGAGGAAGATTTTCAGGCGCTTTCGAGGCATTCACCAAACGAAATGTTTCAAGCCAAGGAGCTCATGGTGACCGCTCTAGACATAAATCTTCTGATGATATACCCTCTTCTGCCAAAGAAGTGGTTAGTTTTGTGCTACTCTTTGCTTTCGCTGCCTCTCCTCTATATATATCATGAAAATTTCCCCTACGTAAAACCATCCAAAGTAATTGTCAGGTTTAGTAAAAATTCTAAAGAATGTGATAAATGACAATGCTGGCTTCACTTTGCAGCACGAGTCTGATAGACACCATTCTTCATCTCGAAATGGGAGTACCTCAAAGAGAGGTGTGATATCAAGCAGCAGACCTGGTTCATCAGGTGAGGCGAGCGAGAACCGCTCATGCAGAATATTTTCAAGTGGATCACGTCTTGCCACAATTCAACAGAGCTATGAATCTAAGCCATCATCTGCATCTGCATCTGCAAGGCCTGGGCATGATGAGGCCATTAGACGCTTCGAGCTCCTTACCCTCGGCTATGGGAAGAAGAGGAAATGAATATAGGGAAGAAGTTTAATGTGAATGAAAGGACAACATGTTCACGCGTATTATATAAGGACATGTCCACGCATTGTTTGTTTCGTAGGGGAACAAGATGAGAGAAAGAGAAAGAGAAAGAGAGTTAATCCAATCTCTCATTCTGTGTTTGAAAGAAAATCTGTTAACTTGTGATGCCTACTCACATTAATTTCTCTCTTTCTTCTGTTTTCTAAAACATTGATGTAGAATGAAAATATGAAAACATATCTAGTCTGCTTGAACATTTGACATTTCAGAAATATTTGAAACTGTATTATTGTCCCCACAAGTTTCATATTTATTGGTCAATAAAAGCTCGCAAAGATTAATGAAGATTCTTTTGACAATGTTGCATCTCTGCACAATGTTCTGCATCGGCTTAAACATTTTAGAACATATTAATGGCTATGGAGGTGGTGGTCGTGCATCTTTTAACAGTCTACCTTTGAACAGAGAAAAGAAGACATAGCGGTTCGTGTCTTCTGACAGTGATGAGTGGAGCTGAGATGAGCTCCGAGATTGAGTGATGACTGTTCATCAACTTGTTTTCTATGGGAGTTAGTGGAAGTGGACTAACCGGTGTAACAAGACCTTGAAGTTGTAAGCTCTTTCTTGGTCTCAAAGTAGCGAGGTAAGCGTGTCCATTGCAGAGAGGCAGGCTCGTTGCCTGAACTGTTGATTCTTTCTCTTTGGCCACTTGAGCTGCGCATGGTTCCTTCAAAACACTGTAGTGAAAAGTGAATTTAGGATCCGAATATAAAAAGTANTGAACTGTTGATTCTTTCTCTTTGGCCACTTGAGCTGCGCATGGTTCCTTCAAAACACTAGTGAAAAGTGAATTTAGGATCCGAATATAACAAAGAGATAAATGGAAGAGGTTCATTACCTCGAGCTTGAGAAAGGTAAAGGCTTGGTTATCAGATCCAAGATAAATCTCAATAAGCTTCCTCAAGTCAGCTAGTGTTGCGTCCTTCGTAACTCTCAGTGTGGTTGAGTTGCTTTCGAGGGTTATCAGCAGTTGCATGAAAGAGTATCGAATACAATATCTCACCAGAAACGTCTCTTCTAAACGAAAAACTATTAACAGATACAAAAAAACTTTTTCTCTCTCCTTTTCTCTCACCTCTCTCTCTCTCTCTCTCTCGAGTCTCTTAGGACCGACGAGGGTTTTGAAGCGGAGAGCCTTGCTTAAAGGCTTTTGAGCATGGCCTCGNCAGATACAAAAAAACTTTTTCTCTCTCCTTTTCTCTCACCTCTCTCTCTCTCTCTCTCGAGTCTCTTAGGACCGACGAGGGTTTTGAAGCGGAGAGCCTTGCTTAAAGGCTTTTGAGCATGGCCTCATGCACTGAACTGCAGTTTGGTCGGCCTTTTCCCTTGCTCACGCTTCTTCGATGATCGTCCTTGCTCCTCCGTGTTAGTGTGTTCTTGGTGGCGGTGAGGCGGGTCTTCGACAAAACGTCATTGTTCCTGCATGCGGTTTTGAACCATCATCTCCTCCAGATTTCGACCTTTCGTCGAGTTCCCTGTCGATCTCGTTGGGTCGTCGTCTCCTTTCCTCCTCCTCTTGTTTCAGTAACCGTAGGACTCCCCCTCTCCCTCTCCATCGTTTGAAGCTCTTCTTTTCCAGTCATGTGCGCATTAGGCGCGACACGGCGAGGTTGGTGGTCGATATCTGATAACGAAAAAGATGCAGCTGATTAGCACAATGAAATCGATGTTCCTAAAACACCAATTTCACTTCTCACCAATTCAAGTATAGAAGAAGAAACAACTTGAATCTAGGGTGATGACTCCATTAACACCAGATCTTGAGAGAGATGAAGAAAAGAAGAGTTTCTTAAGCTGATTTTCATTATTCAAAACCGAATACAATCGTTCGTTTAAGAAGAAACAGATTCTAACGGTTTTTTAACAACTTAAAGAAAATGACCACTTAAAATATGACATTTGGCCTCGCTTAAACTTGATTACACGTTGTGTTTTGATCCAACTGAAGCTACTTTATTTCCCTATAACAAAACTCCCTCCCCGGGAGAATCTTACCCACAAGATTCAAACGCAGGGTATCGTCTCTTGGTTTCTGACAACAACTCCCAAGTAGCTTCATCTGCAGGTTTGTTGGTCCATTTGATCAAGATCATTATTGTAGCCTGTCCTTGTCGATTCACCATCTTTCTTTGTAGAATTCTTTCAGGTTCTTTCTCCAAATAGTCTTGCACAATCAAAAGTAATTGTGTCGTTGTGAGAACATTACCCACCAATACTTTCAGTTGTGAGACATGGAAGATTTATGGATCATCGAAGATGCTGGTAACTCCAGTTTGTATGTGACTGCTCCACATTTGTCCAATATCTTGTAAGGACTGTAGTACTTTGGAGCCAACTTTGGTGATGATTGTCTCTGCATCGACCTTTGTCTATAAGGTTGTAATTTTACATAGACATATTCTCCAATCTCAAAGCTTATATTCGTTATGTGCTGGTTTTAAATTTGAGTCATGCGATGTTATGCTCTCATTAGATGAAATTTCAGAATCAATAGCATAGTTTCTCGATCTTGCAAGCACTTTGCTACCACAACAACCTTTGACTCTTGATAACAAATATTTTGCCTTCTCCTTATTGAGTTAAAGAGAATACTAATATCTATTACGTCAAATGTAGTATAGTGGGTATTAATCACTATTAAGTATCAAGAATGTATCGAACCATAACTCGGGGGTTGATTACTCACTAATTCTATGGAGAGAATAAGCTAAGTCTAGGTAGAATATATATAGAGGTTGTTTTGTCACGAAACAAGTCTAGTGAAATAGCAAGAAATGCAATTAAACTAAAAAGTCAACGAAAACGTTTTTAAAGAGATATAAATGAGAGACTAAGCGAATGGACTAAGGTTATCGACTCGGGTGATCTAGTTCTTACGCATACTACTCATTAACAACATCTAAATGCTTATCCTTAATCTAGGAACTATCTGGTTTAAGTTAACCCAATCCCTTGGTGAAAACTCCATTGTCAAAGCATGCAAATGTACAATCCCTTGACTAAATGCATGAATCAACGAGCAATAAACTCTAGCCCTTGCAGTTACTAAATGATCCTAGCATAATCCCTTGGTTAGGCTTCAAATAGCACTAAGTTGGTTCATTCGGGCATTTCATCGAACACCTTCCGGGCGAGAAAAGCCTAAGTTCTAGAATTGATTAATTACTTCAATATTAGCATTAAATACAACCACAAAGTGAAGATACTATTTCAAGCCCTAAATAGTATGAACAAGCACTAAATCACCATAATCTACCTAATCCATTCACTTAGCAAATAAACTACTCACTAATCACCATTTCTACACAAACATAAATCATGGTGAATAAAGAAAGGAAGATGAAAATGATATTAGAAACTTAGAATGGATGGACGCTCATGATTTGCGTCTGGAATTCAATTGCCGTTATATCAACGTGTCTTGCACCGGTCAGGGCACCAGGATGGATGACCGGTATGGGTGCTCCAATCATTCTCACAACTTCTTTTGCTTCTTATTTGATCCATTTCCTAAGTTGATCCCTTCTTGCACCTGAAATACCAAAAACTATGCAAATGCTACCTAGAAGACTCTAAAATGCAACCTAAACTAATGCAAAACTAATGAAAACGAATCGTAAAAACGACCAAAACCTAGACAGTTTCCAAAATTTTCAATCATCTATTATAGCACATAAAAAATGCTATTCTATAATTTCGCTAAAAAGAAGTCGAACTTGTGTTTAATCTAACAAACATTTGCCAATTACCATTGTATCATCTAATTTGTTTAATTAGTTTGTTAATTAAGTTCACAAAACTAAGAAAATAAAATATTTTTTCTTTTATAGCACTCTGCGACAGCACGCATTTAAGAATTGTTATTGTATATGTTTGTAGATTTTCGATACTATATTATAGCACGAAAACACGTTGTATTAGAGTTTTCCAACACTTAACAAAAAAAATCACGAATAACACTTGCCAAAAAATTTCACAAAAATTTTCAATTCCCTGTATTATGACTTATGGATTAGATGAGGTTTATGAGCTAGATGTTGTGTTAAAGAGTTTATAATTTGAGTTTATTTCAACACTCTCATTTCAAAAAATTAAAACTATATTTGGTATATATATATATGTACATATATAATGTTACATTTCAATACATATTCAGTAATAGAATCAAAATATATTTGCATAATTAATTTAACAAATAAATATTTAAGATTTTGACATATGATAACATTATATTAACGCTATCATATCGTTAAATTCCATATGGCGGGAACTTAATTCTGCCACACCAAGTGAATGTTTTAAAAATTTGGTGTGAAGGAATTAAGTTCCCGCTCTATGGAATTTAAAGATATAATAGCGTTAATATAATGATATCATATGTCAAAATCTTAAATATTTATTTGTTATAATAATTATGTAAATATTTAAAATTTGACACCAAACTCCTCAAACCCTAAACCCTAAACTCGAATATTTAAAACATTAACCCTAAATTTTTAAAAAAATCGAGTTCCCTCTTGTTTTAGGGGTTAGATGAGGTTTATGGGCTTGAAACACAAAATTGGTGTTTTGGTGTTTAAGTGCAAATTATAATAGAAAATGAAATTAACCAAAGAAAGACATTTTCTAAACTAAAATAAAACTCAAAAGTTTGGCTATTATGGATCACATGGGGTTTAGGGTTTAGCGTTTAGGGCTTAGCATTTAGGGTTTGAGCTTATTTCAAAATTCTCATTTCACAAAAATAAAAAAATATTTGGTATATACACAAACCCTTATCTCAAAATTCTTAACTCTAAACTCTAAAACTCTTTAAATAAAAAAAAAATCATATTTTCTAAACTCTAAACATTAAATCATAAGTCATAAATTCATTCCTAGACCCTAAACCCTATTTATATACTACTTTTAAAAACTAATTCTTACCTAAATCCTATACATAAAAATATTAAACTCTAAATTCTAATACTCTAACCATTATCTCAAAATTCTTAACTCTCAAACTTTTTAAATCAAAAATAAATTATATATTTTATATCATGAACTCTAAACATTATATCATAATCATATATTCATCCCTAGACCATAAATCCCATTTTTCATTCATAAATCATATATTCATTAATTTAAATCAAAAATACCTACAGGATGCTTGGAGTTGGAGGCAATCTGGGAGACTTGGTTATCCAGAGCTTTGACGTGTGATGTCAGAGAGTCAAACTTACTGTTAATATCGGAGTGGTTGCGATCGACACGTGAAGATATGTCGCGCATGAAAGCTGAAGTTTCTTGTGAACTCTTTTTCTGAGAATCGATTAGCTGCTTTAGCAGAATCATATTTTGATACTCGGATACAGGATTTTGCTGTTGTTGTCGTTGGGTGTAGAAACCGGGCGGTTTTGAAGACTGTCCTTGTTGATTCTGATAATAGTTTTGCGGACGAACCTGCTGACTGTACTGCTGATAGCTGTTAGTCTGAAAGTTCTGTTGCAGTTCCTGCTGCTGCGGGTAGACCTGATCTTGGGGTCTACAATGCTGCGGATACAATGCTTGAATGAACTAACTTGTGCTATTTGAAGTTTCTGTCACGAGAGTGGATTAGTTTCATCTAGTAGTTGCATAGACTAGATCTTTAATGCTTCTGGGTATGTCCTCTAACATGCGGACGCGAGATCGCGATGTTAGCATTACCTGGATAGGAGTTAGCGCTGCGAGAGCGGGTTAGCTTAAATTGGATAGATCTTAGACTAAGGATATGCTTTATTGTTGAATTGAACATCAATTGCATGAAATCGACTGTTTGATTCGATGCCATGGTTCATAAGCTTAGCCTTCATTTTGTTTCAAGCTTTCGTTCAATTTCGTTGTCATTTCTGCTTTTCGTTTACTTTCTGTTTTTGTTATCTTTGTTTTGTTCTCTTTTATTGCTTAATAGCATTGTTAGTGACAGACAATTTCCTACTTGGCTTAGACTAAACCGATTCTCTATAGCTCTAGTGTTTTGTTAATCACTTCCGGATTGGTTCGACATTTTCCCGTTACTATACTACATTCGATTGATAAGTACCCCTCTTCATCTAATCCACCAATCTTTACTTCACTCTCCTTAAACAATAAGAGTGTGTGGGGTAAAGATCCACTTATCAATTTGGCACTTATCACATTGCAGCTTTTGTTGGGATATGATAGGGTTCATTCTATAGACCCATAAGGCTTATCGGGTGGATTGGCTCTTTTTGGAAGCACACCTATAACGTAAATATATTGCACTCTTGTAAGCGTGTCATTGATATAAATATCAACATTCGTTCTCAGCATTTCTTTATTAGTTTTGTGTATGGGGACCCCTTAAGAGTTCGTCGAATGGAGGTTTGGGATAAGCTTCGTCACTTGGATTATTTACGGGATGCTGCTTGGTTGTTAATAGGTGATTTTAACGAACTTATGTCCAATTCAGAGAAATTGGGTGGAATTCCTCGAACTCAGTCAGCCTTCTATGATTTTAGAGCATTAGCTCGCAATTGTGGTTTAAGGGATTTGCCATTTTCTGGGAACTTCTTCTCTTGGGCTGGTTGGATATGTCAGAATTGGGTTCAATGCCGCCTCGATAGAGCTTTTGGCAACTATGCTTGGATCCAACAGTTCTCGCGTTCACATTACCAATATCTAGACAGTTTTGGATCGGAGCATAGACCGCTTCAACTTCATTTTCTTCACGATGACATATCCTATTCACGAAAGTTCTTCTTTGATAAGTGATGGCGGTTCAAACCAACCTGCTTTAACATTATAAGGACATCTTGGACAACAGCTTCAGGTACATCTTCGGTCATGGATAATATATCAAAGTGTCGTCGTTCACTTTCTTGTTGGGGTCGGGACAACCATCTTAACTTTGGTGCCAAAATTACAACTATGCGCCGAAAACTTTATGTTGAATAAAGTAAATCAAACCCTTCTCCTTCAGTTCTTAGCTCTCTCAAATTAGATTTGTTACAATCTTTGGTTGATGAGGAAGCCTACTGAAGACAACAAAGCAAAGATAAGTGGCTCCGGGAGGGTGATCAAAACACTTATTTCTTTCATCAGCGTGTGAAAGATAGCAGGATCAAAAACAAAATCTTGTATCTTCTGGATGATCAGGAAATGAAGTTTTCGGTGAAGGAGCAAAAGGAGATGTGGCTTCTACTTACTTCCAGCGTTTATTTACATCATCTACTCCTGTTAACCCGACTGAGCTGATCCAAGGGTTCCAACCACGGGTTTCTCAGGCAATGAACCAGCTTCTCCTAGACATAGTTACTACTTCCGAGATTAAGAGAGCAACTTTTCAGATAAGTGGAGATAAAGCGCTTTTTCTCGGATAATATTCTACCTCAGGAATGGAGTTATACTATCATTACTCTGATACCAAAGGTGGTTCATGCTCACAAAATGACTGATTTCCACCCAGTCAATTTGTGCTCTGTCTATTATAAGATAATATCTAAGGTATTGAGCAACAAATTGAAACATAATTTGCCGGAGGTAATTTCACCAACTCAAGGGGCTTATGTTGCGGGAAAATTAATCTCCGACAATATTTTGCTCGCTCACGAAATGTTTTAGTCTCTACAGACGTACCCACCAAGGAGAAAGGATAGCTTCATTCTTAAGATCGACATGTCATAGGCATTTGAAAGGGTCGAATGGGAGTTCTTGTTTTAGCTTCTAATTAAGTTTGTATTCAATGAAAGATGGGTTCACTGGATACGTCTATGTGTAACAACACTGGCTTATTCGGTTCAAGTTAACGGCCAATCCTATGGAATGATCAGACCATCTCGGGGCCTTCGCCAAGGTGACCCTTAGTCACCTTTTCTGTTTATTCTATGTTCACAATCTTTGATTCACGTGATGCAGCAATCGACTATGGGTCATAGATTACATGGCATTCAAATCTCCAAGTCAGGGCCCTCATTGCAGTAGTTGCTTTTTGCTGATGACAACTTGTTTAGCTGTAGAGCCACGTTATTAGAATGTCAGGAATTACTCTTTTGCTTCAGGCTCAATGAATAGTCTTTAGGACAACGCATAAATTGCCAGAAGTCATCCTTCACTTTTGGATTGGACATTGATGATTATTCAAGGGATTTGCTCTCGACGAGATTGTGTATTGATCAGACAACAGAGCATTCAGTTTATTTGGGTTTACCTACATGTTTGAGTGGCTCAAAAGGGATTTGCTTTCTTTTATCACTGGCCAGCACAAGTTTCGCCTCACTTCTTGGCATTCGAAGACCTTATCCCTTGGAGGTAAGGAAACGCTCTTAAAATCAGTAGCTCTCTCATTGCCAATCTATGCAATGAGCTATTTCAAGCTCACTAAACACTAATGCAAAGCTATCAACTCGGCCCTATCAAATTTTTGGTGGAATGCTTGTGATAAGAAGAGTATCCATTGGATTTCATGGGACAGGTTGTGCAGAGAACGAATTCATGGTGGTTTAGGTTTCAAGGATATTGCAAGGTTCAACCAAACTCTATTAGCAAAACAAATATGACGCATTCTCTGAAATCCCACATCCTTATTATCCTTGGTTTACAAAGATCGATACTTTCGGAACTCTTCGATTCTATCAAGTACAATTGGCTATCACCCTTCTTATGTGTGGAGGAGCTTGGTTTTTGGTAAAGAGCTTCTTCAAAATGGCCTTTTGCGAACAATTGGGAATGGAAGTGAAACTCTAGCCGCTTCTGCANAAGAGCTTCTTCAAAATGGCCTTTTGCGAACAATTGGGAATGGAAGTGAAACTCTAGTTGGTTGTTGGATATAATCCCGACGGCACCAATTTTTAAGCCTCAATTGCAAGATGATAGTTTATTAGTCCAAGATTTACTAACACCAGATGGTAGATGGGATCCAAATACCTTGCACCATTTTTCCCAATGAATGAAGTGCATCTCATTTTGCAAACTCCAGTTTATTCGTCGACAAGGGATGATTATATCTGGCCATTCACTTCTCAAGGAAATTACTCGGTAAAAAATGGATATAAGTTTATCTCTGAGAATTACCGTACAATTGCAGTTCACCAGCAACCTCTTATGCTCGGTTTGGTCTATGCGGGCACCCCAAAAAGTCAATTTTTTTTTGTGGAGAGCTCTGTCAGGGGCTTTACCAGTCGGTTCTCGATTGTATTCAAATATGTCCTCTCAATCCTATATGTCCTATTTTTTCAAGGGAAGAGGAAACCATCAATCACACTTTGTTAACCTGTGATCAAGCAAGAAAAATAGTTGCTTTGACGAATGTCCCATTGCCTCAGAATGGATTTGCGAACCATTCTCTATCACATAATATTGTTTATCTGATGGATTCAACTAATCTGCTTTCAGATTTGAAATTATATATGCCTTAGCTCTTATGGGAAATTTGAAAAAACAGAAACAACTTCTTTTTCTAGGAAGGCTAAATGATCTCCAAGCGGCCACGTCAACAATTTTTGCAAATGCATCTCATTGGATGTCTCTCTAGAATCAACCTTCAAGATCTGTGTTTTTTAGGTCGACTCATGCTCCTATTTGGCAAAGATCGCCCCAAACATTAGTCAAGTGCAACATCCATGTCATCTGGCATTGCTCAAATTACCTCTCTGGTTTTGCTTGGTTGGTTAGAGATCATTCGGGCAATACCTTATATTGCTTTGCAATCTCTTCGAGACCTGCAACAGAGGAATCTCTACAAAGGAATCTCTACAAAGTATCCATATTGCTTTGCAATCTCTTCGAGATCTTCACTATGGGAATGTGCTTTTTGAATGCTCTATGAAGAAGACTACTAAGGCGATCCAAAATCCTAAGGATTGGCCACGTTTCAGGAATCGTCTTCAACAAATTGCAACCCTCTCACGGAGCTACTTCTATGCATCCTTTCATGATGTCTCATTTTAGGCTAATCGACCAGCAATTGCTATTGCGTCGAGTGTGACTCAGGAGGACCATTATAACTCATATCTAAGCATTGGGACCCCTACTTGGTTACACTCCATTCTGCAAGATGATCTTAGAGATTTAAATGTTTTTTGTAATTATCTCTTGCTTGTTTTTGTTCTCTTATCTTTTGTAAACGCTCATCTTTTGATATTATACCACAGTGATAAAAAAAAACCTAAAATTTTATTTTCGTCGTTTTGTTGTCTTCTTAACGCTTCCGCTCTAGCCACCGTCACACACCTATATGTCTCTAATGGCCTNTTCTCTTATCTTTTGTAAACGCTCATCTTTTGATATTATACCACAGTGATAAAAAAAACCTAAAATTTTATTTTCGTCGTTTTGTTGTCTTCTTAACGCTTCCGCTCTAGCCACCGTCACACACCTATATGTCTCTAATGGCCTTTGAATCTAGTACAAAGTCCAGGATCCGCAACAACAGACACTACTATCGTGTCTTATGCATTTCTTTTTTCGACATTTTCCCCATTTCACTTATACATTTATATATAATTAATTAATTAAAAACAAAATACTACAAAAATAAAAAATAAAAAATTATTTTTCTATTTACATCTAAATAGAGATCAGAATGTATGAATAAACTTAGACAAAATTATCGAATTAAATGGTAATTTACCGAATCGAACCGAAATTTATCAAATCCGGACCAAATTTTATAAAAACCCAAACAAATACAAAAATTTCTATATCAAATTTTTCAAACCAAACTGAAACTGAATACCAATTATCCTAATGGTTAACCAAAATTAATTAAAAATTATATTTATTTTTACATTAATATGTTATGTAAAATCGAACCAAACCAAATATATAAAACAGAACCAATATATAATTTATTCTTAAATGGATAGATTTTTAAAAATCCAAAATTCAAAAATCGAATAACCCAAACCGAACAGATATAGAGTTTATTACTAAATGTACACTTTTTTAGAAAACAAAAAATCCCAAAACCCGAATAACATGAACCGATTAACCGATTGCCCACCCTTAAATGAACCTTTGTTAATAATGTTGAAGATTAATTTTCTTTAGATCTTATATGCGTTTTCGTCTTAAGAATTTTTTATGAATTTAAGAGTTGATTCAAACTATATCTTCCTCAAATTTAAACATCAAACATTAATATTAATGGTGTAACTAGTACGACTAATATAAATGGTACTACTATTACTACTAGTACGCTTAGTAATTAGCAATACTAGTACAATTGATATTGAATCATACCAGTATAATTAGCAAAATTAGTAACAAGAGTAAATTTGATATAAATAAGAAAATCTATAAAACTGGTTTGAATATTATAGTTGGTATGAATATGATAACATAGAGATCCATATGACTAGTACAAATCGTACAAACACTACAAGAAACTCAACCATGTTGTGACTACGTTTTGCGACTACAGCCGTGGTCGTAAAAATCTATGACTCATGTGCAACTAATGTAAGACTAATATGCCACTCTAAACACGTGGTTGCAAAATGGTCCCAAATGTGCGATTGTACGCCCATAGTCGCAAATATGCGACTAAAATTGCGATTGCGGTTGTAGAGTCCCGAAATGTGCGACTAATATGCGATCACAGTCAAAAGTGTCAGTGTAGTCGCAAAGTAGTAGCAAAAAATGGTTAAAACACATGAAAATTGCGATTGAGGTAGGTGTAACTAAATTTTGCCACTCTTTTTGGAGTCGCAAATGTGGTCGCACATTTTACCTATATATACACCTATGAGCTTCATGTTTTACAAAGAAAAAAAACATAAAGAGTGATTACAAAAGAGTTTTGACAAATTCTTATAATTACTGGAATTTGAGAGACTGGATGTACCGAAGAATCAATGAGCAGACAAATAACATCTCCACTGAGTTTATTTTTGGAGTATAAGAACTCATGAATATGGAAAGCAATCAGCCAATTGCGCAAAGTAGCAGGGGTAAGTTTTATTTTCCCTGTATTTGTTGCAAGAACGATAAATTTCTTACGGGACGTAAAATTTGGACGCATCTGTAAGTGGAACACTGTAGTTGGAATTATGCGGTATTAGATATATCGTCCTATAATATGTCAATGCCCATTGTTCCATCCAATAAAATTTCGAGCACAAGACATGCAAATGGATACTAGTTATCATATCATCTTTCGTCATGGTGTCATAGTCGCAGCTATCGCATGGACATAATGATACCCATCAATATCAAAAAACCTACAACTACAACTTTTTCTTACTAATTCCACCATATAAAGCTTCCCATCACGTCCTAGGACACTATATTCAAGTTGGAAGGTTTTCAACTCATTCACCATTAAGTGCCTCGTAACCTCACATTTGTCATGCAACTCGTTTTCAGAACCAATATCAACTTCTGCACATTGAATTTAGAAGCAGAATCCTTCCTACGCTTGTTAAACCATTCATCAATTTTTGTAACAATAGAATCAATCATAGGTAAGAGAGAGTACTTTTTAGTTTCTATGAAAATACTGCTAATAAATTCTACAGAGTTGGTAGTGTCAATGTTTTACCTCTCGCCTGGAAAATAACACCTCGCCTATTTTGCCTCTTCTACACTACCATCAAGGTACTCGGTCGCTGCAAGATATTTACTTCTAACTCCCCATATTTTTTGAGAAACTCAACCTCTATATAAACTTGAGCACACTCCTTTAATTTTGTTGCAATTGTTTCTTTGATCACTCTAGAAACTTTTGTTCTCACATTATGGGATATGTGAAACATAAAATACCCATGTGTGGAGTTCGATAAACCTCACCTATTGGTTTGATAAGGCTCGAGATTATGTTACTTATAGAAACTAGTGATGGATCATTTGATATAACTTCCTTCAATGTACAAAAAAAAAACAAGTTCAACTTTGGTCTTACTCGCCATCGACCACACCAAAAGCAATGGGATAATGGTGATGGTTCAGATCTTGAGTTTTCGAAAACATCAACACACTACCGTGTATAATTTTAAGAAAACTAGCATCCACAATAAGAACTTTCTGCATTGCTCTAAACCATTCAATGCAAGCTCCCAAAGCAATAAATAGATATTTAAACCTCTTTCCTTTGTCTAATTCCAAACGTTTTTTTGTTACAGTTGTCACTTGTTCTAAAATGTAGAGATAAACATGCAACATCTTATAACTCTCTTCTGGGTTGCCACACACAACATTCATAACTTGATTTTTCTTCATCCTCATGTGCAACTAACATCATCAACAACATTCTCTAGTGGCTCATGTTGTTGTTCTTTTGGTGCTCCATCGTCATTAACATCTGCTTCAATATTTTAAACAATTTTCCCATAATTCCATAGATAACTTAAATGATTGATAAATTATAGACGTTATCTTCCATGTATTCTTCTCTAATCATCTTTGCTCTGGAAATATTATCCTCTATAGTCAAAACATATGATCGTTATTAGCCCCCGCAAATTAAACCAAAATTATTTCATCAACCATTTTTCAGTCTTACTACTTCTACCAATTATTCCATTTTTCTCTTAGTTATATACCTAGTATACCATTTATACCTTAGTTATACCAGTATTACAACTCGTCCAATATATTCAACTCCTTTCATGCAATTTCGGCCATATATCCTAAATCTATACACACTCATATATTCTACAAGTAACACTCCTAAATTTTACCGACATGCATTTTTTGTTTGTCGTCTCCATCACGTCTCTATGAGTGGGACTCTGGTGGATTTGAATTTATTTTCATTTTTATTTTTAAATTAGTTCAGTATGGATAGTTTATGTAATGTCTATTTCATTAAAAAGGAGAGGTTAGATGAGATTATGTTATGTTAGTTTAGGTTGGTTAAAGTTAGAATATGTCATTTGAGCCATTGATCCAAGGTGTTTCGACGACCATCAAGGGAACGCCAGACAACCTCAACAACCTTCAGATCGGGATTCAACATTGGCCCAAAATTATTTATTTTAAAATATACTTTAAAAATCCTCATATATATTAAAAGAGAAACATTGGAGATCACGTGTCAAACCCATAATATTTAACGTATTTTTTGTTTAGTTATCTAATATCTTAAACAAATATCAAACATATTTATATTAATATATTTAATTTAATTTGATTTTTATTTTTATTTGTGTTTCCAAAGAATACTTAACTAAAATATATACTTAAAAATCATCGAATATATTAAAAGAGAAACATTAGATGTCACGTGTCAAACCCATAATTTTTCTACGTATATATTTTTTTCCAATATCTTAAAAGTTACCAAACAAATTTATATTAAATTATTTTTAATGATTATTATTCATGTTGCAAAAGAATATTTATTTAGAAAATATACTTTAAAATCCTCTTATCTGCTAAAAGAGAAACATTGGAGGCCACATGTCAAACCTACAATTTTTTAGACTTTTTGGTTTAATTATCTAATATCTTAAACATATTTTTATTAATTTATTTTTATTTATACTATCCTCTTATATATTAAAATAGAAACATTGTGGAGCACATGTCAAATCCACAAAATTTCTACGTTTTTTAATTATCTAATATCTTAAACTACTTACCAAACATACTTATATTAACTTATATTTTTATCATCATTATTTGTGTTGCCAAAAAATAAATATTTTAAATTTATACTTAAAAATCATCTTATATATTAAAAGAAAAACATTGGAGATCACATGTCTAAACCACAATTTTTTTTATTTTAGTTGTCTAATATCTTAAATGAGTTAACAATCATATTTATATAAAATTATCTTTAATGATTATTCGTGTTGAAAAATAATATTTAATTATAAATATTATTTAAATTATTTTTATATATTAAAAGATAAACATTGGAGGTCACATGTCATTTTTATAAAGATTTTCATTAATAAAATCCCAAAAAAAACCACATACAATATCCTAATTAAAGCCAGAGAAATAATAAATGAAATAGCTCAGACTCAACGAAGATGAAACCCTAGATCTAAACCAACTACTACCTTGAATCTTCTTCGTCGTCGTCAAGAGATCTCCGGTCGGCCGCCGTGAGCTCCAAAAAATGCAAGGAAGACCTCGGTTCTGGAAGTCAAGGTGCTGACTAGAGGCATAATTCGTCGTCCTCCTTTCCCTAGTGCTGAACAACGCCTCGCCGGACCAAGAGCGACCACCGTCGAAGAAAGAGTCGGATCCGCCTCTGACCCGCGAAACGGGATCCAACCGGACAAATCGAAGAGAAACCGACAAGAACCTCGGACAACGGACCACACCAAGGTCGGAAGACGACGATGTCGAGGTATCTGTAGGCCACCGAACACTGCCGTCGAACCTAACACCAAGATCCACGATAAAGTGTCCTCCATGTAGTAGTGAAGGAGGTTGGGGAGCCTCCGACACGGACCTGAAACCTAAGGAGAGAGAAGAAAGAAGACTCACCGGAGGACAAGGCAGGAATCTCGTGGAAGAGATTGAAGATTCGACCACCAACCGAGCTAGAAATGGACAGAGCGCCACTCCGCCGGGAAGACCCGATCTCCGACGAGATCTGTTAAAATCCAACCACTTTTGCAAAAAACGGATCCTCCATCAGCAATGTGGCTTAAATGGCCTAGGAGAGAGTCGCGTGGGGCATAGAGAGGACCTTTGGCTACAACAAGGTTAGATCTCCGCCTCTCAAATTTCACCGGAAAACTCTCTGATCAAGTAAGAGTCTTTAGCGAGGGAGAGAATAGGTGAGATAAAAACTTTTCGTAAGATCTTAATTCAATATAATGTTATTTGAAGTCACATGTCACTCCCACAATATTTATGTTTTTTATTATAATTATTTAATGTTTTAAATCGGTTATCAAATAAATTTATATTAATTATTATTTTTATTTTTAAATAATAATTCTTTCAAAAATATAATTTTAAAATGGCATATACACTAAACGAAAATTATTAAAGATGATATTTCAAATCTACCATTTCATGATTAAATTATAGTAACAACAAAAAACATTAGTTTATTTTCATTCGACTTAATAAGTTTATACTAAAGTCTATGTTAGTACAAGAAAAACGAAAATACTAAAAGTCTATTTTATATATATTATATATATATATATAATTTTAATAATTTTAATTAGGGCTATTTATAGGTTAAAGTCATTTTGCTAAAGTATTAAGTAAAAAAGGTCATCTGAGTTTCAGAGGCACTTTGTAGTCTAAACATGAACAAAAAAAAAAGATTTTAAGGAGAATAGTCAAAACTGACCTTGAGGGTGAGAGAGATGAATGAAATTTAAGTTTGCCGTTAAAATCCAGACGTATACCAACCCTTGGATGTGTCTCTCGTTAAGTATTACATTTAAGATCTAATGGCAAAAAAAAAATCTAATTATGATATTGACTTTGGGAAGTGTGTATATATATATGAATTGGTAACTCTTTCTTCTCTTGTTTCTCAGTAAATTTTTTTTTTTTTNNTTTTTTTTTTTTTGAGAATTAGAGGTAAGTACAGTTAGAGAAGGTTAATATTTTTTTCCAAACAATTTAATATGCATTTTAAAAAAAAATTATAGTGAAAATAACATGTCAAGTTACCACAATACACTATCCATAAATCTGAAATATCATGGTCGTTACTAAAACAAGTAGCATTACAATCTATTTGGATATAAATTTGTTGTTGCAAAATGAGTAGCATTATAATCAGTTTGCTTTTCATACTGTTTTTAGTGTCTGAATTAATTATGTTCATACAGTCTTTGATGCTTAAAATTATATTAAACTGCTCATAATAAACTGACCACAAATACAAACTATCTAGTTAAGAAACTGGATAGGTATCACTACATAACAATTCTCATTTTTATACTTCATTCGCAAAAAATATCTCACACCACACCTATATGCTTGAAAATTCATGTTATGGGGTCAGGCTAATACATTTGTTAGTTTTTATGATTTACTCAACCTATTGGTTGAACGTTAAACCACAATGCTCAAATCACGACACCTTGAATTCATGTTCGATTAAGAATCATATTGTAGTTATTGTATGTGTGAACAGAGGTGATCGAACGTAAAAGTTTGAATATATGATTGTCCTAAACAAACCAACATATTTGAATTTTGTTTTACAATATTAGGTGATAATTATTAGGTGTGAACAAATTATGAAAATATCATACAAATGACACATAATGTGTGAACACAGGCGATCGAACGTAAACATTTGAATTTATAGTTGTCTTCTTTTGTTTAATACGGTAAGTGTGAACAATTATAATGT